>JAPCYS010001895.1:0-15307 GCA_028641055.1 Alopecurus myosuroides
CCATGTTCCTCAGTTATATGAATAGATTTAGTAGAAATATTCTTAGAGTTCGCATAGCTTGAACCCCTAGGCGATTAATGAGTTGACTTGGAAAGGATACCTAAAAACATTCATGGAAATATGACCCAGCTTGTGAATATGTGCAACGTTTAAAAATGTGTGCATAACTAAAGAATTAACTATATGAAAGAAAAATGAGATGACATGCTTTGTCTAACACACATAGTTTAATAGGAGTAGAGGAAAGCATATCCGTATTTGGAGTTGCAAGTAAATATAGGAAGCATGAGCATTATTGCAGATTGCTGATCCAAAGTCATACAAAAGAATCTCAAGAACTAATGGATTTTGTGTGGATCAACCTCATGGATGTACTTGAAGGCAAGAAAGGATCTGGTGGTGTCGCTGAGATCTAGCTGCAGAAAGGACTGTGATGGCAACCGAAGAGAAGTCAGTTAGGCAACATGGTAGGGATGAATCAATCCACCAGAAAAAGCCACCATGAAATTACTTATTCCCTGTAAAAAAATTATCATATATACCAACAATGATATTTTCTTTCTTCAATCTGAATTATGTGCACAGAAGAGACAATTAGAAAACTAAGGCAAGACAAGCCGAAAGTAATTCAACATGGAGAAAGTTTTAGTCGTGAACCATTGCAACAGTCCATTTGAGTGCTTGGGAGATGATTCATAGGATATACCTTCAATCAGTTTTTGAGAACAACTAAGGTGTCCAGAATATATAAAAAATATCCACATAATGAAACACCACAACTTACCTTTGATACAAGCATTATGAGATGGCGAACGTGGCTTACAAGCAATAAATAGAGGCTTTAAAACATGGACAAGAAAACACCACAATCTACCTTCAGCACGAGATGCAGGGAAGATGAACAAGATGCCATATAAATAAGAAATATCCAGTTAGTGAAACACTACAATTTAAGTGCCGCATGAGCTGCAGGAATTAGGGGAGGACGGATTGTGAGGAATGACAATATGATATGGAGGAAAAAAGACAGACATTGGTTAAGGATGAGATGGTACCTAACTTATAGATGAATAAATCAAAGGAGCAAATTCACCACGAGCTTGGGATGACAACAACCCTGGAGAGAGCCACATGAGATAAGACATGCGTATCTAGACCCACAGAGAGCGCGCGCCGACGGTGAGGCTTTCCAAATGTTCACCGATGCCTGAGCAAGGAAATGTACATCAGTAAGAGTTTCATCAGATCAAAAGGCAATAACAAATAACTAAGTGGCTAATTTGTCTCTGCTCAAATATACATCAGTAAGAGTTTCATAATGCGACACATTTTTTTTTGCTCCATGGACAAAAACAGTTACTAAATGACAAATAAGATAGTGCAAAGAGTGCCGAAAATCGTCCTTGGCATGCGCATTAGTAAATCTGAGATTTTGTTGGGTTCATTGTGTAGTCAATCGGGGAAGCCCAATAATTTAACATGTAAAGGGCACCATATTCTCATATACTTTTGGTGAATTTCTTGACAACTAAGAAAACAAGAATATTCGGAGTAGCCCCGAAAAAAAGTATTCATTAAGTTAGCTAACTATCATCTAAAAGGAACTAAGAATGAGATTATGACCAAAATATTGATAAGTAAAACAATGCTGATCACCAACACCATCTGTCACATAGATGCTCCTTTGACATGAATATGTAGTATAATTGAAATGGTAAGAGACTTCCATTTGTTTTGATTTCTTTCCACGTTCAAAAGGGAAATTTATTCCCTTCCATAATTATATCCCAGGACATTGTGAAATTTGTTTAAGCCCTACTATAACCTTAGTACAAAATTCCTTTGCTTTTCGGAACCTCGTGGAAGTTCCAGTAACCTAGTCTTGAAGCACATTATTTTCAAAGAATCTGCTTTACAAGTGGAAGCTGATATATTACTACGATGTGTATTCGGGTGCGTATTCAGTAATAAGTTTAGAAAATTACATAGTACTTGAAAATGCGAAGGAGATTTTTAGTACGATTTCTTATAAAGCAAAGTTAAGCAGCTCACTCCATGGCCATTGAGCATGTAATATCCTAGTCTCTCCAAGCTTCAGTTTAGAAGGAACAATGATAAAATAAGCTAATAACATGCAGTTAGTAAGGCAATACTGCAGTTGTCGTTCACAGGAGAGATTGTGTTCAGATTAAAAATAAGAACCAATTAGCCAATTGATCGGATTAAACTTGATTGTGTTCACAAGAGAGATAAAAAATCACCTAGGTCTTCTTCCCCACCATACTCTTTCCTTGGAATCTTCTTTTATTTCACACCTGTGCGCATTGTGTTCAGGAAATCAATCATTAACTGTTAGAAACTAAAGTGCTTGACTCTAATTAAAAAGAGCGCTCGAGGATGAAACATGCAAAGAGAGAGGGGTACCTGATAGAGGAGTCGGATATTTTGAGTACATTGATCTACTCAGCAGATAAAATAGGAAGTAGAACATTAAGTAGGAAATGAACAAAATGAACACAGGACCGGCAAATAAGTTAACTTCCTCACAAAGACAACGTAAATTTTCAACATGCATCCAATGATAAACAGATCAGCAAGACCGCAGGCTAGATGGAAGGAATAGCCTTGCGTAACACAAAAATAGAAACATGTCAGGAATATACCAAAAATATTCACCTCCACATGCATCAGCTAAAACCCAATTCATAATAAATGATATCATAAGTAGCCAGAAAACGGAAATTTCCTGCCTCGTATACAATGAGGAGATTAAAAGAAGATCAACCAAAGCAGCAAATGCCTTTCAAGTAGTCGTTCCCAGATTAAACACTTGGTATCCAGATTTCCTAACGATCCACCATACAAAAAATGTTATTCTCTTTCATTTATTCTCCTGAAACAATGCAACAAAGACAAATGTAGACATAAATCAAATCATTTAAGGGAAAAACCAAGAGGGAAGCTCAATGTGCAAGATGGAGTGTAACCAACGTCATGCTGCTCATCATATTCGTACCACAGCATGATAAGCTAAAGCTAGAGCTGGCATCGTGCTCTTCCCCCCATATATGTGCATACTTGTATGGACGGCCAATATTCTGGGTAGGAGAATAGTGTGCTCCGGCTCAATGGGTAAATGCCATCTTTTTCATTCCCCAGTAGTGATAAGAATACCTAAAGCCAAGAATAACTGTATGAGTATTGTAAAAAGAGCATGTCTAGTTAGGATTTAACGACCCTCTCTATAAACAAGTATAATTACAAGAAATACAACAACATGTTCAAATTACAGTTTCAAATGCTTGCCTCATTTTTTAGGGCTCTCCTACCTCTTTGTTACTGCAACCTTGAGTGCTAACTACTATCAGACAATACCAGCCTTTCAATTTCGTAACTAAATGAAGAAATGTGAAAAAGACCATTTTGGCGAAGTATCCTAATTTATATATAAAAAAAACGTGGCCAACGGGGGAATGATCCCTCCCTTGGTTTTACGTTGTTAGGTAGATGAGACTCCCGGTTTATTCGAGCGCACGCAGCCGAAGCTGGGACTCGAACCCGGGCGGCTTGGCGCGCACTCGAAGCCTCTAGCAGCTGAGCTAGCACTCAGTTCTCAAGTATCCTAATTTATTACCAACCCAAATCTTTAGTTCCAGCGGTAGGAAAATGTCCATCAGTCCAAATGCACACCAAACAATTACCAGGAATCCAAATCGCAAGAAAAAGAAACATGCACCTCCAAGCTACCAAGAATAGAAGAATAAGCCCCAGGGCTGCAGCCACTCCATCTCTTAACCTCAACACGAACAAACATGATAATCGAAGGTGCAGTGGCACAAGTCAGAGGGGGAGGAGAGCCCTAGCTATGAAACATAAATTAAATTAGAGAGGAAATAAATCACATGGATTAAGTAAAAAATAGGAAACATGGTGTTTGTTTTATGAATTCATGAATTACTTTGATAGGAAGATGCATCTTTTTTTGTTAAAATGGTTCAAAAAATGTGCTACTCTAGCTAATTCCACGGAAGCATAGTAAAGAACAACAATAATCTAAAGCAACGTTGCTCAACCGAATCTGGTGGGTTACTTATTAAAATAAGAGGAGTCCTTGTCCACAATTAATCCATTAAGCGAACACACCTTCAAGTATGAGCTTAGCGTAATCCTAATGCTGCAATCAACAAGGTTATAGTTTCAATATAGTGGTTGCAATATTACCAATAACAACAACAAAAAATGCTCAAGCAGCTAGATAATATTGATCTTATAATGAAAATATAAATCTATCAGGCATCAGGGTAAATCGAGATGTAAAGATGAACCAATGTGTCAGGGCATAACCAACATGGATCTGAGAGTAAAGATGTCACGGTTATTTCAAATCTAGCCATCTACATACACATCGCTAACAAGGAGTACCTTCTCAATGTTTGCCTTTATGAACTCCCACGGTATATCTAGAAATTTGGTGAAGAAATAAAAACTGAACTTTAATTTACCATTTTTTCAAGAAGAAAAGTTTAAACCTTCTTTCACATGTACCCTACAACTATGCATAATTTCATCAAACTATCAGGGTGGGATAATACATCTGTATTTTAGATGATTATCCCTTAAATATGCGACAGATCACACGAGCTTTGTGTAATACAATCATGATTTGGAACTCAATCGATTGATCAATAACAATAGAGAAAAGGAGAAAAATACAGTCAGGAAATTTGGGAATCGTGTACCTTAGTGGAGGCCGCCAATGTGATAGAAGATCCTTAACCTTCAATCTATTGGGGTTGAGGGCCAAGGGGCAGCACAGCTGAGGCCGGGTCAGGGATGGCCGATGTCACCGGAGTCCCTAGGGCCGCGCCGGCCGCCGTCGCTCTAGTCGGCAGAACACGCTTCACGGCGTCATGGAGTTCTGATTGTATCGATCACAACAACATCAGCACTTGAACACGAGATCTTACAAGACAATGTGTTCCTACCCTTCCTTATAGTTGTTTAGACACTTCTGGCAAGTACAGATCCATCCTCTGTCATCCTCAATCCCGCAACCTGAGTCAAAAGAGTATGAAAATTCAGAAACTAACCAACTGCTGAGAGGGGGACAGTGGATGGTATGCGTAAAACATTATATGTGATAATGGCACTTGCAAGCATTACCACGGGGATTATGCATCAGGTCAAATTAACAGGAGATCCTCAGGACAGATACTATGCACAACTCAGACCCACTAACATTCATATGCAGGTAAAAGATACAACACGATTTTACCTTATCTAGCATGTCCTTCATTGGTGTTTCTACCACAATCTTCTGAACACAAAGCCGTCGGAGACCACGGCGTTTAAGCATAACCTCATAGTGAACATCGTTGTTGTGTGGTGACACACCTGATATTACCTCCTTTCAATCCCCACCTTCTCTACAGACCACAAAATATAATTACATACGGATGAGGACATACTTTTTGCTTAAGAAAACTGGGGCTGCAGGGTTAAAACAAAGAGCTACGGCGAAATAGGCAACCGACCTGCAATGGAAGGGGTCTGGAATACTTTTTTGACCTGGACTACGGCGGGCTTACGCCAGCCTGAACAATTTTATTAAACAACAATCAGCCAGACAGAGTTAGAAGAGAAGGGGGGGGGGGTAGCCTATGGGGGATCATACAAATTACACCACGATACAAGGGCAGCAGCATGAGCGGGGGAGTTACAGCGATTAGCCCAAAGTCTGACATCCTGAACACACCTGCAAGCCGCAATGGCTAAGCTCTCATCAACGGCGTTGAAGGTCATGGCGTTGCGACGCTTCCAAATAGTCCAAGCGATGGCAGTGCAGATCGTGGCGCCTACCAAGGAGGTGCAGCCAACCTCCCAGAGGTCGTCGACGGAGCTCAAAACGTGCTGACCAAGAAACGTCCGAAAATGGCGCCAAAGCTCATGAGCGCGATGGCAGTGGATCAGTAAGTGATCCGTGTCCTCATCCTCAGAGCAGAAGAGGCAGGTCGCCGTGGAAGTAAGGAGGTGCCGAAATCTGCGCTCGTTGGTGGGTAGACGTCGTCGGTGGGCCAGCCAGCAGAAGATCTTGCACTTTAGTGGCGCAGCACTCCTCCAAAACTTGGCCGCAAGCTCATCCACCTGCAGATGCTTAAAAGAATTGGAGTAGAAACACTTATTTGTTAGCTTTTTGTGAGATAGACGGTTACAACGAGAATCCGGTTCCGAGGGATTTAGCGTAATAGAGAGGAGCTCGGAGTTGAGTGTGGAGAGTTCCATAGAAGCTATATTCGATAGACGGGGGGCAAAGGAGTCAGAGAGCGAGCGGGTGAAGATCGAAAAAACGGAGGCGTTTGGTCTTGTGACATGGGAGTAGAGGGCCGGGAAGCGGTCGGCAAGGGTGGAGTCACCTAACCAAAGATCATGCCAGAACGATGTGGCATCACCGTGCCCGACAGAGACAGAGGAGACATCACGGAAGGCGGGAAGGGTGGAAACAATGCTTTTCCAGACATGGGAATCGTGTCTATGGGGGTCCCCCAGGTCACGGCGTAGGTTCCAGCCATACTGACGGCGGAACCAGCAAGCCCACGGAGTCGTGGAGTCGGCATGGATCTTGGAGAGGAACTTAGCGAGAAGGGCTGAATTCTGGGCACGGATAGCCATGATACCGAGCCCGCCAAGACGTTTCGGAGTACAGACCGTCTCCCAAGCGACCTTACAGTGACCTCCAGTGCACTGTTCTTCCCCAGTCCAGAAGAAAGCCCTACGCCTACGATCGATGGCCTCGATAACTTGATTGGGAAGAAGCCCAGCAGCCATGGCGTGGGCGATCATAGCTGAGAGCACAGAGTTAACAAGGATTAGGCGGCCACCAATAGGGAGAGATCGTCCCCGCCAGCCCGAGAGGCGCATATCACTCTTGGCAATAATGGGAGCGAAGTGAGAGAGGTTTAGTTTGTGGGTGGAGAGTGGAAGGCCAAGATAGGTTTGAGGGAAGGAGGAAACTAGGCAACCAAAGGAGGCAGCCATCTGAAGGGAGTTGTCGGTAGTTGTGGCAATGGGAACAAACGTGCTTTTGTGGTAATTGATGACAAGGCCAGTAGCAGCAGAGAATTGGTCGAGGAGGTGTTTGAGGTGGATAATATGGAGGGGGATAGCTCGAACGATGATCAGAGTATCATCCGCATACTGAAGGATAGGACAGGGGAGATCATCGACCAGGGGGTGAAGGAGGAGCCCGTCGCGAGAGGCTTGAAGAAGCAACTGCTGGAGTACGTCGACAACAATGACGAAGCCCACGGCGACATTGGATCCATCGCCCCGGGATGCCATTGAGAAGCACCGAGGTTTGGCTAGTGCGATTGATGTGGCTTATCCACTGGCGCCAAAGAGGGAGAACCTTTTGCAAGGAGAATCCGGTCCAGAGCATCCCAGCTAACCGGATCAAAGGCTTTTCTAAAGTCTAATTTGAAAACAACGGTAGGAGCGGCTCTCTTGTGACAGGTTTGGACAATGTCCGCTGCGTAGACAAAGTTCTCGGCAATCGATCGGCCGGGGATGAACCCGGTTTGATCGGGGTGAACAAGAGAAGTGATTACAGAGCGGAGGCGAAGTGTAAGGCATTTAGTGTGGATTTTTAGGGTTGTGTTTTGAAGCGAAATAGGGCGGAAGCTGTCAGGAGTGTTAGCCCCACATTTTTTGGGAAGGAGAACAATATAGGACTTGTTTATAGGAGCGAGGTCGGCGGAGAGAGAGTGGAAAGCAGCCAAAGTATCCAGAAGAAAAGGCTTAACGAGATCCCAATTCCGTTTATAGAAAGCCGGCCCGAACCCGTCGGGGCCAGGGCTGGAATTTTCATTCATAGAGAAAACAGCATCCCTAATTTCATCGAGAGTGAAAGGGCGGATCAGAGAGTCCGCTTGAGAGGAAGAGAGAGAGGTAGAGGCTACCAGGGTGTCAAGGTTTAGCATATCAGATGAGTTGAGAGGGGTCCCTAGGAGAGAGTGGAAAAAGGAATGAAGGATAGAAGCTTTTGCAGTATGCGAGAAGACAGTCAAGTTGTGCTCATCGTCAAGAGTTTTGATTTGATTTTTGCGTAGACGATTGGAAGCGCAAAGGTGGAAGTAGCGGGTGTTGTCATCGCCAAGCACACAGCTTTTGATTTTTGCCCGTTGGCGCCAATAGGTAGCCTTCGACGAGATAGTAGAACTAAGGTGCGTTCTAGCCAGGAACCTGAGCTTGGACTCGAGTCTGCTAAGGAGCCTAGATTCTTCGAGGCGATCCAACAGGGAGATAACCGTGCGGCAGTTGGCCAGGTAAATGGAAGGGAGTCTCCGTCCGCGAGCCCAAGTCTTGGCAGCCGATCGGATTCGTTTGAGACGGAGACTAAGGGAGTTGTAGACGGAGAGGTGGGAGTGGTTCGGGCCAACACTAAGCCAGTTCGAAGAAACGAGGGGAGGGAAGGAGGGTTGAGATAGCCAAGAGTTTTCCAACCGGAAAATAGAACTGCGAGGAACCTGGGAGGAGGCTTCCATGCAGAGCGGAGTATGGTCAGAGGTTGGCCTAACAGAAGTTGTCAAGGTAGAGTCAGGAAGTTTTAAGCTCCAATTTAGGTTAACAAGAGCTCTGTCAAGACGAGCAAGGATCGGGGGGTCCTGGTTGTTCGTCCAGGTGAAGAGGCGATCAAGGAGCGGCAGGTCAATGAGCCCCTGGTTATTAATAAAATCATTGAAGGCAGTGGAGTCCGAATGGTTGAAGTTTCCATTGGATTTATCACGGGGTCCACGGACAAGGTTGAAGTCGCCGATGATGGCGACAGAATGCTGTAGAGGCGCAAGCAGATCAACCAAGGTGGAGAGGAAGGAGAGCTTAAGGTCATGAAGGCAGGGTCCATATACATTAATAACCGAGAAGAGGAAGTTATCAGCCCTGACACTAAAGGTTGTAGTGATGGAGAATTCATCAATAGAGTGCTGGATTAACTCAACAAGGTTCTTGTCCCAAGCAGTTAGCAACCCCCGGAGGCACCACACGAGGGCTTGAAAACGAAGGAATGGAGGGAGGAGGGGAGGAAGGAGGTGGCCATGAAGGAAGAAATGGTCTCTAACTTAGTCTCCTGGAGACAAAGGATAGAGGGGGGGGGGGCGTCGTTAAAGGCAGCACGGACGTCATCTCTTTTGCGTTTATCCCCAAGGCCACGCACATTCCAACTTAAGAAAATAAGTTTAACTAACATGGAACACGGGGAAACAACAGAGTGGCGATCAGTTTTACAGGACACAGGGATACAAGAGCATCAAGGGAGAGCTCAGAAAGGTAGCGAACGCACGGGACAGAGGAAGCAGGCCTAGGGCGGCGGCTGCAGCTCCGGCAGGAGCAAGGGGCGGTAGAGGGCCGCACAATCATGGGGCCACGGTGAGCGCCATGGTGTCCTCCTGCAGTTTGGACACCGGGATGTCACAGGCAACCGCGAGGTCCTGGAGGTCAGAGGTGGACAGAGGTTTTCCTTCGTCAAGCGCGACCGCGATCAGAGAAGCGGCATGGAGCTCACCCGCGCGGAGAGCAGGGTTATCCTTGCCTTCACGCAGAGAGGATTTGCGCAGAACCGCCTTGTCGATGATGGAGACGCGGTGCGGGAGCTCTGAAGCAGCCAAGCGGGAGCTGCGGCGAGGCGGTGCAGGTGGGGACTCCGAGCAGGGCTGGACAAGCATCTGATCCACCTGTGGCTTGGCGGTGCAGGCCATGCCCGTAGCATCCACCGCGGAGTCCACCATGGCCGGGGGGTGAGTGGTCGCAGCAGCGGCGCCCAGGATGAGGGAGTTGGCAACCGACAGCGAGTCGGCATGGTCGAGGCCATGCGGAGAAGCGCGCACCAGAACATCCACCGAGAGCATAGGGAGCTTGTGGGGGCCGACCTGGCCGATGGAGCGGAGGAGTCCCACGGAGGCAGCTGCAAGGTTCACAACCAGGAGGCCGTTGCAGCCTTGCGACGGGGAGGCGACGCGCATCGGTAGGCGGAAGAAAGCTGTCTCTCCCTGGGAGCCTAGGACAGTGATGTCGTAGTAGCCAGAGTAGAGCTGGAACAGAACCTTTGCAGGCTTGGAGCGGATGGGGGCGCCGAGCACGACAGGAAGCGGCGGAGCGCTTGCCAGAGCTAAGGAGGCAGGCGAGGCTGCAGGAGCAGCGCTGGAGGGGGCTCCATGAGGGATCAGAGGAGGAGGCGCGCCCAGCGCTTGCAGGATGTCCGCAAACCCGGTGCCGCCCCCAATTTCCACTTCCTCATGCTCGTCATCTGAAGAGAGGGCGTCCGGGATGGGCCCGAAGTCAGGAGCAGAAGAGGGAGCAGTACTAGGAGCAAGGTTCTGGAACTCAATGATGGAGACCTTCCCGACGGTGCCCACACTGCAGTGATTTTTGACATTGAGGTTTAGGGGAACATCAGCGATGGACTCAGCTTTGACAGTGACGAGCACGGCAGAATAATCTAGGCCAGTGAGGCAAATTGGGTCAATGGAGTGGGGATTGGCGAAGGGACCGGTGGCGTGTATGATGTGGTGGCGGAACCAATGCTCACACGGGAAATCCTCGATGGCCAGGGCGGCAAGAGCTTCATGCTCAAAGAGAAAGCGGTTATCTGTCTCATCGTGTCGTTCGAAGAAGACAGAGACCTCCCTCCCAAGAAAGGGGCCATTGGCCACAGCATTCTCGCGGTCGAGAGGGGAGGAGAAGACGGCGAGGCGGGCACCGCGAGAGGAGGGGAAAAGGGAGACTCTGTCCGGGCTGCATCCCAGGTCAGCAGCTTGCAGAAGAAGAGCGTCGACATCCCCGTACGGAGGATCGACGAAGGCAAAAGCCAGGTTGTCGTAGAGAGGCAGAGCAACATATGGCATGTAGACGTCCAGGAAATCCGGGCGATTGGCCTCTTCCAGGTCCTCTTCATCAGCGTGCTCGAGCGCGGCCACGGGAGGCGAGGCATCGTCCTCCAGCGGGACAGGGATGAAGTCGAGCGCCGCGGCATTCGTCTCCCCGCCCTCGAGGTCACCCCCGCTAGCATTGTCAACCGCAGCCACTGGAGGTGGACTGCCAGCGTCGAGCGGCCCGGCATCCGGCAGAGCGGAATTGGGAGCCAGGACCGGGTCCAGCGGGGCAACAAGGCGACATTCCGAGCGCACGTGGTCAGTGCCAAAGCAGAGGCAGCAGAAGAGCTCCGGAAGTGCCAAGTCCTCTGCCCCACTGGCGGAACCATCGAGCGCAGCCATGGGAGAGCTGGAGAGCAAGAGAGAGATGGGGTGAGGGGAGTAGGCGGCGGACGGAGATGAAGGAGAGGGGATGAGAAGCTTACAGTCACGTTCACGGTGACCCGAGCAACGGCACCGACGGCAGCGCAAGGGATCCCTGCAGTCAGCCACCAGATGATCGGCGGCCAAGCAGCGGTGACAGCGTTTCTTACCGGGGCGCAGCGGAGGTGGAGCTGAGAAGGAACGGGCGAGTCTAGGTGGCTCCTTAGAAGAGGAGGCAGCCACCCAAGAGTAGGAAGGCGGAGGGGAGCCATCGGCGGCGGCAGGAACGAGAATGCTAGAGGGGGAAAGTTGACCACAGGTTGAGTTGGGCGGCGAAAGGGGAAAACTGGCAGAGGTGCGGATGGAAATCGGGGGGGGGGGGGGGTGGGTGGAGGTGAAGCAGAGGGAGGAGGAGGGAAGGGGGGGTCACGGGAGGTGAGAGCAGGACCCGAGGGGAATGGGAGGATCCCCGGCGAGAGCAGAGAGAGACAGAGGGGGCGGCGCTTCCTAGCGCGAGCAACCGGGAGGAGGTTAGGTGGAGGTTCACGGGATCGAGAAGAGGGGATAAGGGTCAACGGCATGCCAGAAGAAGCCAAACCAGGGGCACAGGCTTGCTGGCCAGCATCAGACGGCCCAGTGGGCGCAGGCGGCCCAGGCCAGCCAGGCCTAACAGAGAGCCCAGAGGGAGAGCAGGGGTAAGCAGGATCGGGGAGGGAGAAACTGACGCAGAGAGCGCCATGGCGGATTCCGACCAGGGAGACGATGAAGGATGCGAGGCGGGAGGAGGAGACAAGGAAACGGAAAACGTTGGGACGAACAGAACTCACAGAGAAGCTTTCAAAAGGTGATCCTAACCAAAACTTAAGCAAACTGCAAATAGAGGAACCGGAGGCAAGAGTGGTCGGGCTGCGGGTCACCGTTATCAGTACCGGCGATGGCACGAACAACGGCGAGCCGGGGGCGACGGGGGAACATACCAGCGAGTCGAAGTTCTCCAGACAGAACTGCAGGAAGGCGTCTCCAGGAGAGGAGAACGGCGGGGGAAGCGCCTTGGGGTCGAGGTTCAGCATCCATGGCACCGTCTTGGCGAGGAAGCCTTGCCGCTCTCCGGCGAGGGCGAGCGCCAGGGATGGGGGGGAGGCGCGAGGTCGGGGGCTGTCTGGTGGCTAGTCCTATCGGTGGGCAGGAGGCAAGACGCCGTAGTGGTGGCCGGCGCCGGCGCGGCAAGGTCGCCACCCGAGGCGCCACCCGGGTCGCGGGAGCGAGCCATCCTCCCAACGATCCTTTATTTCAGGGGGGCTGGAATACTGAAACGCTTTTGGTATGACCTCCAACATCATGAATCTTGTTTTTCGGATGGAGCAGTGCTTTAAATTCAACGTCAGAAATTTCATGATTTGGAACACGATCGATTGATCAATAACAACAGAGAAAAGGAGAAAAATACAGCGAGAAAATTTGGGAATCATGTACCTCAGCGGAGGCCGCCGATGTGATGAGCAGCGCCCTGAGGGCATCTCCAGTCGTCCGCCCCAGAGCCCCCCCCAAGAGGCGTTTTTCGCGCCGTTTGGCGCCGTTTCGCACCAGTCGCCCCCCCAGGAACCGATTTAGCGCCGCTTATCGCCGTTTTTCGCGCCGTTTGGCGCCGCCGAACCCAGGCCGAACCCAGCGCGCTGGGTTCGGCTTGGGGGGGCGAAATGCGCGCGTGGGCCACGCCTGTCGGCGACGGAAGACGATTTCCCTCCCTTTTTTCGACGCTTCCCTCCACTTTCCCTCCACAACTACCTCTTCCCCCGTCCATTCCCGTCCCTTCCCGACCCCTGACCCCCGACGATGGCTCCTGCCCGATTTACAGGTCCCCGCGCCGCCGCCACCGCCGTATCCATTCCCGCGGCCTCCGAACCGGCCAAGAAACCACGCAAACCGAGGGCGCCGAAGGAGCGGCCGCCCGGCATGTCGAACAAGGAGTGGATCGCCGAGAGGTCGCGCCTGGAAACGGCCAACATGAAGCGCCGGGGGAGGGAGGCAGCGCAGCGGCAGAGGCAGCTGATGGCGCAGCTGCAGGCGGAGGAGCATGCCGCCGCCGAGGAAGACGAGCTGGAGGACGAGGAGGAGGAGACCGCGCCGGACGAGCCACCTACGCCGGTCGCCTCCGCGGCGTCGCTCGCCAAGAAGAAGAGCCCTCTCGGCCCAAGGTTCGCCGGCTGGAAGCAGTCGCCGTCGCCGTCACCACGCATGTCACCGCACCCGCCGCCTGCCTGGTTCGTCGAAGGCGACTCCCTGGGAGGTTTCAACCCCAACCTCACCTTCCCCTACCACCCGCCGATGATGTATGGTGCCGCGCCGGGCTACGCAGCTTCCCCGTCCCACCGCCGTGCGATTCTCGCCGGGCTTCAACCCCAGGGCAGCTACATGGAGGAGATCATCGCGTCCGGCTCGATGGCGGCTGCGGCGAGCCCGGGCTTTCTCGAGCACAGCGGGGAATTCTTCGCACAGGGCGGTGGCGACTACGGCGAAGGTTCCGGCACGCAGGCGACGGAGGAGCAGGGCGAAGAGACGAGGAGACGAGACGCCGGTGGTTCCGGAGGGACAGGACAGACCGGCGATGGCCGAAAGCGCCGGGCCCTGGCCTCCCGCAAGGAACCGAAGGTGCCACTGCCCCCGCCGAGCCCCGCATCAAGTGGCTGACCAGGGAGGACGCACTCCTCGCCGAGGCGTGGAAGACGTCAGCCACGACCGATCGTCGGCGCGAACCAGCACGCCGACAACTACTGGAAGCGGGTGAAAATGGCGTACGACGAGCGCCGCATGATCGACCCCACACACGTGCTGCATCACCGACCGCGGCCAGAAGGCCATGGCGAACCACTGGGCGAACATCCAGGCGTCCTGCAACAAATGGCACGGCATCCAGGAGGAGATCTCGATGAGGCCGCAGAGCGGCGCCAACCGCGAGATGGAGATCGTCCGGATGCTGGAGGCGTACAAGAACGACGAGGGCTCCGACTTCAAGTTCCTCCACGTCTTCGTCCTCATCGAGAAGTGCGAGAAGTGCGCGGAGGTGCGCGCGGTTCGATCGACAAGGGCAAGGAGTACGTTCCCGACGCTGTGGTTGCAGGTGCGTCCGAAAGGGCGTCCGCCGATGGGCCACAAGAAAGCCAAGTTGGCGAGGGACGGTGCCCCGGCAGCGGCAAAGCTCCAGGCGTCGATCGAGACCTGCATCGCCGACGCCCAGGCCCACGCCGTCAAGAGGGACGAGGTCTCCACAAAGCGATGGGCAGCGGTCATGGCCAACTCGCAGGTCAAGATCGACCTCCTCAGGACTGGCACCGCGGCGAAGAAGAGGAACAATGACCTCGCCTTCCTCACGGGCGGCGACCCGGCCACGATGACCCCCGAGGTGAGAGCTTGGTTCCTGGCGCAGTGCAACCTCATCCTGACCGACATCAGCACACCCCCGGCCCCGACTACGTCGTCTGGTTGCACAGCTACACCACCGCGCCGACGCGCACGTCGACCTGGAGGATGCCGCGACCGTCGTCGACAAGGATGCCGAGCCCGTCGTCGACCTGGAGGATGCCGAGCCCGTCGCCTGCTCGGACGCCGTCATCGACCTGGAGATGCTGCGCCGAGCTCGCCGCCTGCTCGACGCCGGCTGACGCGTCTGCCTGATCGCCTCGTTTGCCCACGCCGCGCGCGCCCCCTGTGTGATTCGATCTAGACCTATTTGATCGCCCACCCGTGGCATTTTTTGTAATATTATTGCCCCAAACATGGTCTGCCGTGATCGCCGAACTAGGGCTCTATATTTTGGGGCGGGAAGATGAAGTTTCAAACAATATCGCCGTTCTCTTTTATGGGCCGCCGAACGGCTGGTGAAATCGCCCCCCCCCCCAACCAGGTTTTGGTGCGGGGCGGCGCTAACGCTAAAAAGCGCCGATCTGAAACCTGAGGGGGCCGAACGACTGGAGATGCCCTAACCTTCAATCTATTGGGGCTGAGGGCCAAGGGGCGGCGCAACT
>JAPCYS010003183.1:0-15275 GCA_028641055.1 Alopecurus myosuroides
GATGCGATTACTTAAATATGAAACTAAAAGAACCAGAACGGAATAGCAAGATTTCTATGAAATGAATTTATCATAACCTTTACAACATAATATATTTTAATTTGAAATGATATCGTGCCGTGGTCTCATGTTCCGTATCTCGATGTCTGTCCAAGCGCCCAATGAGAAAAGTACCAAGCCTCGGACTGATTCTCATCTATCTATCTATTATATACTAAAAGCAATATACGGAACTAAAATGGAGCCACCACATTAAGCCACATCATCCAAATTATTTTGATAGTTAGATCTAAAATTTACGGCTAGGATTTACCAAAAACTTAAAAGTTACGTAATACTTTTTGGTACCTATTTCACACGGTATAAGCTGGGAAACGGAAATTACCGTACCAGATAAGACGTGAGGGTTTGCATCCTGTATTCAAATCACAATAAGGCGTGTCGGAAGATGTATATCCGTAGAACTCTAAATAGATACGGTTGTTACTCGGAAAAAAAAAACATAGCTACGGATGTTAAAAAAGCTAACCCGCTTTAGCCCATCTCAACCAAAGACTCCATCGCGGGAAAAGATGGTCAGGTTATTTAAACTGTACGCATGCATCCAGCTGCAACAGGTTGATTCGTGCACAAGCTGAGACGATCCATCCCTAACTGGATTGGCCAGCTGGAGGCCTGAGACAATAGTAAGCATGTACGTTCTATTTTGCTTGAATTAATTCATCTTACTTTTCTTATTTAGTGCCGGCATCACTTGATGTGTGAGTATGATTGTACCTGGTAATAAATTCACCAAATTTCTGGTGATTTATTCGTCATTTCTATTAACGATATTTGAGTTACATAGTAACTGTCGTAATCCTTACACACCGACGAGGTTGCCGTCACCGTCTTCACTTCTAACGGAACAGGGCGCGGAAACATGTGGGTCCCGCTTGCAGGCTACGCCAATGGGGAAGCGCCCTATGCCAACGGGTCCGGCCGTCGGTGTATTGCGTAGTGAGATGTACCTCCGTATGACTTTAGCTAGCTAGGGCTGTTAAAAGTAAATGCGTGCTGTAACACATCTCAAACTAGAATTTCACTTTAGAGTTGTTTGGGATCTCGAGGGAAGAGCAACAATTATATTTTTTTCATACAGTTTGATTTTCTCCCACATATCATTTTGTAATTTTTGTTTAAAGAAATCAAATTATAAAATTCGATGCTGGCTCCCCTCACACCACCTTTGACGACCACCAATTATTCTGCGATAGACCTAACGATGGCAAGACTCAGAGATATCTAATTTATTTCATCTACATATTACAGTCATTAGTGCTTCCAACTTATTCCTCACAATATCGGACTTGGGTCATGTAACTCTCTTATAATTTCTATGTTTGATCTCATACCCGGGAGAAACCAACCCTGCTATTATGACAAATCCCTTTGTATTCGATATCATATGAATATATTATTTTGTTTCTTTATCTGATTCAAACTCAGTGTAAGTTTTATATGATGCTGTCAGGTTTATGGAGATCATTTGGTGAGAATATTACCACAGTACATGTTCCTTTTTCATCATTAATACTTCAATACAAGGATGCATAATTCCATTAGTATATATATTTAATGCTCATACTTTGGTGTAGATTCCAGTTTGTATCTCTATTTAAGCCAAGGTACATGTATGAGGAGATAAGATACCACAGTTCTTATACTGAGGCTCCCAATGCATCGGGTGGGAGGAGTTTAACACCTGGATCTTAAATACTATCCATGTCACTAGCTTTTGTTCTAGTGCCATGGATGAACTAAAAATGTGATTTTAATTTGTACTTCTGAGTTCATACTCGAGAAACTGACATGTCAAGATGTTTTTCCTTGAAAATTATAACCGGTAGAAGTGTCTAAGGTTGGAGTCACATAATTTTATTCACCACGGTCTTCTTTCCTTCATTTCATTTTGATAATTTTCACTATTGGTGAATAGTGTTGTTAACTTAATTCATCACCGTTGTTTCAATTGAATAATATATTCATTTGTATTGCTATAATTTTCTACAGGTAGGTTGGAGTAAATAAAAATTTAAGTAACGTAAAACTTATATGGTCCCTCAAGAATCAAGTGGAACCAAGGTTAAATCAATGCAATAAATGACAACTCATAGGTGAGAGAGATAAGGTGGGAATAACAGAGGGAAACATGCATGCAAATTACATTACCATGTATCTTCAGTGAACTGACTACAATAAGTAGAAAGATTCTATTGAAAATATAATTTCATAATTATTTACTTACACAATACATAACATATATATTTTTATTTATATGTAGAACTAAAACATTATTTCTGGTGATAAAAGCCCGATACACATTCAAATGAAAAAAATGAAAACAAAATGAAATGGCATTGCCATATTGTCATTGAAATTCATGTCCTTCCTCTAACACGGGAAATGAAACCACTAGCTTAATGTCTTGTATAAGTCTATAATGTTGTGTATATTGAAATGTAGGAGTTAAATGGTGGAACAAAAGTTTTCTGCAGCGGATAAAAAATAGATTTATTATTTACATACAAAATATGATGCCCTCGCATTTGCGAGGGCCACCTTGCTAGTTATCTTAATTCTCGGTTAGGGCATCCCCAGCCGCCCCCCAAGCCCCCAAGGGGCCTTTTTTGCGTCGGCGGAAGCAAAAAGCGTCGTTTTTCAACCACTTGCCCCCCCCAGAAGCCCAAATAGCGCCGTTTCGGCGCTATTTCGCGCCGACGCACCTAGGCGAAACCCAGCCCGCTGGGTTCGGCTTGGGGGCGGGGGGGGGGCGAAAAGGCGGGACAACCCACGCGGGCCAGCGACGCGTGGGAAAAAACGCGGGAACAGAAACCCCCACCCGTGAGTTTCTTCTCGGCTCCCGCGTCGGTCAAAGACTGCCGGCATTTATGGCGTGGGGGGCGGCCAGAGCATGCGCCCGTCAAAAGGCTGTCGGAGTAATGGCGTGGCGAGCGGCAACGATGGCACGCGGCGCAGTAAATGCCCCGCCAGGGCTACAAAACGCGCCCCCGCCGGCCCACTCTCCCCCATTCTCGACGTTCATCCCCTCGCCACTCCCTTTCTCCCCATTCTCGATGTTCCTCCCCTCGCCGTTTCCCCGAGATGTCGAGCTACGACGAAGCCGCCGCCGCCACCTCCGCAAGCACGAGGCCTGGGCGCTGTATCGGGCGGGGTATCCGTGCCCGCCCGATATGCGCGTCCCAAGCGTCGCCGCCGGGCAACCTTGCCCGGCGGCAGCTCAGCGTGGGTGGGATCCCCGTGCCCCCGCCCCCTCCAGCGAGGCGGAGTTCAGGCAAATCATCGAAGAGGTCCGTTGAGGGCTGACGCCAGACCAGGCCGCGCAGCTGCGCTGGAGGGCGCGCGGAAACGACGCCTTCTGGTGGGAGTACCTCCGACGCCGCCACGACGAGGACGTCGCCGCCGAGGGCAACAACGGCCCTATCGAGGGCCGTGCCAACGGCATCAGCCGCAAGCGGTGGTGGGGAGGCTTGCACCGCACACTCGAGTGGGTGCTCGACTACATCAAAGCCGGCAACGAGCCCCAGCTGCAGATGCCGCCCCACCCGCACCCCTCGTGGACACCGCGACGAATGGGGGGGGGATCCTCGTCGGCCACCTCCTCTTCCTCCGGCGCGACGTCTCTATCCCTCCCTCCTCCCCTCCTCAACTTCGGGCGCCCTGCCCCCAGGTGCAATAGCAGCGCCCTGCGCATCGGCGAGCCGCGCCAGCGACCCGCCGCAGGCTTCGAGCGCGTCGTGCGCCCGAAGAAGGAGGTGGAGGAGGGCGACAAGGACGAGTGGCCTGACATGAAGGCCGCCGAGGAGCTCTCGCTGAACACTCTCCAGCCGGTCGCCGGCGACGTCACCATCGACTGGAGTCTGCGCGAGAGCACCCAGGAGGAGTTGGAGCTCCAGCGCCGGCTCCTCGCCGAGGCGGAACGGCTGATGGCGCAGCGCTAGCAGGAAGCCACTGCCAATACGGCCCGCCGCCGCGTCCCTCCCCCTCCGCAGCCGAAGGAGGTCGACTACGTCGTCCTCGACCCTGACAGCAAGGACGAAGCGGAGTTCCAGCGCGCCCTGGCGGTGAGCAGGTGGGGCGACGCCGGCGCAGGCTCAAGCGACCCGCATTGCGGCAACCCCGGCGCAGGGAGGAGCAGGTGGGATGACGACGGCTCGGACGACGACGACGGCGGCGACGACTACGACGGCGGTGACGACTACGACTACAGCCAGGCGATCGCGGCGAGCCTCGGCCTGCAGTAGACGTAGATTTTAGGTTTTCTACGTTTTTTTAATGCTTTTAGTTAAATTTCTGTAAAAATATCGGCGAATCTATGAATTTGCACCTACTTCAACGAATTCGTAGTTTTTGAATTAATTTGGGCCGAGCCTTAGGCTGGGGGGCGACAGAAAACCGTGCCCCCCAGGTTTTAGATTAGCGCCGTTTGGCGCCGCGGCGGCACCAAAACAGCGGCGTTTTGGTCCCTGGCGGGGCGACACGGCTGGAGATGCCCTTAGACGACACCATCAAATTTCAGTTCCAACAAATCACAGTGTAAATCATGGTACAAAATATTATTTTTGTAACCCACTTGCTGATGAAAAAAAATCATTTGCAGCTCCACGCCAACACCAATCACAATCAATTTTAAGGTTTGGGAGTTGACTGAACTCTAACTTAAATTTCGGTCGATCAAGAATTAGCAAAATAGAAATACAAAAGAGAAATTTGCACTACAGGATTGGCCTACTGTGCCGACGGCCAAAATCTATGCCGACGGCAATTTGTCAGGGCCGTCGGCATAGACCCAATCAGGGAATCCCAAATTGCAAAAAAAAAATTGAGCTATGCCGGTCAAGCTGATTTTTTTGACTTAATCACCGTTTTAATCATAACTTTTGCATTCGAAGTCGGATTTTGACGTTCTTTAGCTCGTTTTTAAAAGGAGAAACATATCTAAATTATCATGCATATTGTTAAATCTATATTCTTAGAAAAAAAACTCATGAGAAAGAATGGAACTAAAAATAATAGGTTAACGATTTCGTCTGAGAGGGCTGTGGGGCGTCTGAATCCAACCACAATCTAGATGGTACCATACCAAGTGTGTACAAGTGTGTTTTGGGTTGTATATATCCAATATTCTACTCTTTATGTTAAGGGTTTCACCGTCATCATTTTTTTTTTGAATTTATTTGATTTTCTATGCCTATTTCAAAACGAAGTCGAGACGGCGGGCATGACCGTTAATAGCTATGGCTTAAATATTGAGAAACTCTTGGTGTATCTATGATGAAATAGGTAGTTGTGTAGCTAAAAATGGTTTTTTCCAAAAATCGTGAGCAAACTACGAGATACTTTTAGTTCAAATTTGACTCGTTTCCAGCTGAATCGGTAGAAACTTGTGTTATTCGATGGAAACATTTTCAGAGGCATCAATTTGGTTATTTGTGCATATAACATGGTCTGATATTTTCAAAAAATACAGCTCCCAAATTTTGCAACATACTTGTGGTTGGTGCTTCACAAAAAAAGCCATTTTTCACACTCGGAAAATGGAAAATGGTTTTTTTATTCAATGAAAAGGAAAACTTTCTCCGTGAATATTGTTCGTGCTTCTAATATGCATGTTTGTGTGGAATATGGGCACACTTAAACAAACTATGCCATGGATTTGGCCATAACACCGCTCATTTGGCCCGAAACCCTAGAATGTTCGTAAGAGATAGCTCATTTATATGAACGAATTTTCAACACAACTGTCGTATTCCAAGTTTATTATTTTTGGTGGATACTAGGACATATATAATGACACCACGCGAAGGTCTTGCATCATTTTGGGGTTTTTAAAATTTTCTGGAATTTTCTAAGCCGGTTTCAAGAAAAAAGTCAAGACGAGGGGCATGACGGTTCGTAACTAGGGCTTGAATATTGAGAAAATTTTGGTGTATCTCTGATGAAATAGGTAGTTGTGTACCTAAATATGATTTTCTCTAAAAATCATGAGCAAACTAAGATGCACATGTAGTTCAAATTTGACCCGTTTCCAGCTGAATCGGCAGAAACTTGTGTTTTTCAAAAGAGGTGGATGGAAACCTTTTCAGAGAAAAGAATTTAGTTATCTGTGCATATAACATGGTTGTCGGATATATAACGATTAGGGGTATATCCGACATTGGTCTAAAGAGCCAGAGTACCAGGGTGGCCTGTTGGTAATGGATTACAGCCCATTAGGCGGCCCAGTAAGCTGATGCGCAGGAAGCCGGATTCTAGAAGAACCCGGATCACGGTCCAAAGTGGTGCGACTTGGAGGAGAAGACGGATTCCTTACTTTCCAAGTTAGATACTTTTCGTAGTCTTCTAGATTTCCTTTCTGTAAGTCTTAACCCGGCTATCTATATAAAGTCGGACGAGAGAGACGAAAGATATAGACAACTAGCTAGAAGCCAACTCGCCGAGAAGTTGAACCTCGCCGAGTTAGCGAAGCCCTACTCACATTGTACTTTGTATACTTCAGGCTTCAGCCCTGATTTAGTGAGATTGCAGGAGTAGGAACGTCGCCTAGTTGCGCCGTACCGAAGCTGGGTAAACTTGGTGTTCTCGATTGTCGTACTACCACGTCCCCCACGTATCTACTGGTAAGATCATGGCACCCCCGTCTATGATCCTTACTACGATGCCTCGACAGTTGGCGCCCACCGTGGGGCCAGCGATGTCAGGCGTTATGTTTCGATCGGGGATACTCGGCGGAATCGGCAGTACCATAACTGTTGGAAGCCTGAAATTCGATGATGACGTTGGGCGCTTCCTCGACAACAGATCGTACATGCCAGCATGGAATCACCTGGTAAGTGCCTGCGTTTTATCGATTGGGTCTGCAAACATCTTTATCGGATTAACTGTAGAATCAATGGGATACTGTGGTGGAAGCAAATTTATCCCACCCGCCCTATACCTAGTTGAAGAAAACTATGATACCGGGTTCTGCTCAGATCGCCAAAATCCTGAATTTGCTGCCTCTTCGGAGATGTCCGCAATCAGATCTAACTTTATTGGCATGGTGCAGTCCGAGGTCGCTGAAAACATGGAAGTAAGCAATCCCGTGGAGGAATCAGAAAACAACAAACCCACAGAACAAGTGGAAGATCCGATACCCATCAGTGAAACGACGAACTCGGAAGCCGACTCTGTATTGGCTGCTATAGAAGCAATATTGGAGTTGGAACCTGGATCTGAGGACATAGATTCGGAAGACGAAGATAAAGACGCTTTCGAAAGAAAGGTCAAATCTATGAAGGGGAGCTTCCACGAAGTACTCATGGCAAAACCGACTGAAAACTCGAATGCCGAGGAAGATTAAGACCCCAGAACACCTCCACCAGATGAGGAAAGAGAGGATGGCGAAACCAGTCCCATCTATCCTGATGTCAAGGAATTGAGAGAAGAAGAACCTGGAAAAAGCCTTCCTCTTCCAAGAAGGAAACGAAGACTGCCAAGAAACTCCAGAAGAAAAAATTGGCAGATACTGCCAACCAAAACCTGGAAGCATGAGGAGGAAGCGGAGTCACACCTGTGGAGAAGAAAAAGAAAGAAATCCCGGTTCCAGAAATGTCGGAACAGGACGAGATCGATGTGATCAAAACCCCGGTTGGACCGTATGAACCACCGGAAGTGCTGGATGCGAGAAGGCAAGCCATTATGCGGCAGCAGCAACAACTATTCTGATCTCAAGAAAATCTCCTCAAAGCCCAAGCTACTGTAAAAGCAAAGCAGGAGGGAATTGAAGAATTCTAAAGAGGAATATGTTCGGGATAAAACCCACGAGATTACCCAGAATTGCAAGGTCGGATGTGCTGTCAGTAAAAGAACGGTTGCAAAACCCTTCTTAGCAAAGACAGGTTAACGGCGTAAACGCTAAGGGCGATAACATCTACAAAACTGCAGCTGAAAACGCGGAAGCCGCGTTTGCCATCCTTAACGATGATTTGTACTCCAAAGACGAAAAGCTTCAGGGAGTGTATGCTTTCCTAGGAAAAGCATTACAACAGCAACATCGAGGACATGCAAGCTCAGGGAAGTTGCACGACGACTCGGCCCTATGCAAAACTGCCACCTGCACCGCTGGAGCACCTGGACCTGGCGAACCTGGAGATTCAGGCGATTCTAAGGAAAAGAAGGGAGATCTTAAGAAGGACAAGAAAATCCCGGATAATAGGGATGAAGCGTCCAGAACGGGATCTCATCTGCCAAAAGGTGGAAACAATCCCCGTGATCACAAAGATCGGGAGGAACAAAACCGAAAAGACGGAAAAATGATGCCGCCTCCGAGACGCCCAGCCGAAAAAGCCGGAAGATATGAAAATCCTCACAGGCGTGAGAGATCCCATACTCCTCCTAGGAACAAAGAAAGGCCAAGGAGTAGAACTCCACCTTATTCCAAAGGACACGACAATGGGAGAAACAGGGATAACCCCGGAAGAGCGCACTCGCACAACAATGGGCCAGAAAGTAGGAGATCCCCTTCTGTCCATTCAGCCGGAAGATATTCCGCACACGTCGATAAGGCGGAAAGAGATGATCTATACTTTGGATCTAAGTGTTTCACTGACAGAATCCGAAGAATAAACCTACATTCTGGCTTTGCGAAAGTTGGTCCAACTTACCAAAAGTATACTGGAAGTACAAACCCGGGTACATGGCTCTCAGATTACTATACTGTCGTTCATCAACAAAGGGACAGACCTGAAATCGGTGAAATTTCTCCCCCTAATATTGCTGGATGGAGCCAGATATTGGATCAACGGGCTTCTGTCAAGACCGTTGATAGCTGGGGTGATATGGCTAGAGTATTCGCTCAGCATTTTCGGGGTACGTACAAACGCCCTAAGAGCATCAACCAGCTGAATCGCTGCGTCCAGTTTGAAGACGAGTCGTATGTCGACTTTATATCAAGATGGACAACAATGAAAAATAGTTGTTCTGGAGTAAGTGATGTACAAGCAATGCATGCTTTCATCAAAGGATAAAAAACCGGCCTTGTACCGTTCATGGTTGGATCAAAGGAGAACAAAGATCTCAGATATATGCTTACCACCGCCAATGAGCATGCAGCGGTCGAAGATGATATCAGAGCGAGAGGTGGAAATATTGACGCTTTAGTTCAGGCCAAAAAGACACCTCGTTCCGAACAGAAAGCTACTCCAGAGGCACAGGCAAAACCCAAAGAAGTAAACGCAACCTTTGGAAAGGATAATGGCAACAAATGGAAAGGAAGAAGCACAGAACTAATCTCCTACTCTAAGAAAGAGTGGGAAAAGATAAAGTTGGAAAACTGTGTCCACCATTCGCAATTTGGGAAGCCTACCCATACAAATGCGTAGTGCCGCATCAACGAGCATATGAAGGGAACCGCAGGATCCGGGAACAAAGGAAAGAATTCCAAGAGGAACTTCAGCAAGCAAAAGCCAGAAGCTGAGAAAGAAGAAAGTGAATCATACACCGACGATAAAATCCAGGAACATCAGCGAAAAGACGAGCCAAAATTCCCGAGAGTTGAAGGAGAATGTAACCTAACTTTCCTGGCAACTCCCTCAGCAAAGCAGGCAAAAAGGACACTTCGAGAAATCAACGCGGTTGTTCCACCAACACCAAAGTACTTGAAGTATTCAAATATGCCAATTATCTGGGACCAGTCAGATCATCCCGGAAACATCCCAGAACCCGGCACACATGCTTTGGTCGTAAGTCCTATTGTTCAAAACACTAGGCTCAAAATAGTGCTGATGGTTGGAGGATCTATTATCAACATCATGTACGTGAGTACATTAAAACAACTACATATTTCCAAGACTCAGATCAGGCACAACAATATACGGTTTCATGGGATTGTTACTGGCAGGCAAGCACAATCCCTAGGAGAAATTTCCCTAGGTGTAACCTTTGGAAGTAGAGAACATTTCCGCCAGGAAAAAATCTCATTCGAGGTGGTGCCGTTCGAAAGTGTATACCATGCAATACTCGGACGTCCAGCTTTCGCCAAATTCATGGCAAGAAGCTGAAGATGCCAGGGCCAAAAGGAGGAGTAATTACCATAACTGGAGATTACAAATTGGCAAACGAGCTGGAGGAAGGAAACGCCCTTTGCGTTGAGCAAGTAATCACAAGGGAGGAATTGAAGGAGCTAGCCAAGTAAGTTTCGCCGATGGAAATACCGTCAGGAAAAGAAAGTCGGAAGCCGACAGATAGCTTCAAGGCCTCGGAAAATACAAGACAGGTTATCCTAGATCCCAAAGAACCGACAAAATTTGTCGTAGTGGGAACTGGGATGACCGACAAATAGGAAGACACACTCATCAAGTTCCTCCGTGAGAACTGGGATATTTTTTCCTGGTGTCCTTCGGACATGCCGGGAGTACCCAGGGAACTTGCTGAGCATCAATTGAAAGTGATTCCAGGATCAAAACCCGTCAAGCAAGGTCTCCGTCGTTTCGATGGAAGAAGATGGAAGGCTATAGGCAAGGAAATTATCCTGCTTTTAGCAGCTGATTTTATCCGGGAATTCATACATACTGATTGGTCTACGAACCTAGTATTAGTCCTAAAGAAAGACAATATTGTTCTTAGGATGTGTATAGATTACATCGGCTTGAACAAATTGTGTCCAAAAGATAGGTTCGCGTTACCGCGAATCGATCAAATAATAGATGCCACTGCTGGCTCTGATCTTTTATGCTTTTTGGATGCTTATTCCGGCTACCATCAAATACGTATGAAGGAGGAGGATAAAATAAAAACTTCCTTCATAACCCTGTATGGAACATATATTACACAACCATGCCTTTTGGCTTGAAGAACGCCGGTGCAACTTACCAGCGGTGCATGCAAAGATGCTTGCATAGTCAAATCGGCAAAAACGTCCATGTTTACGTGGATGACATTGCCGTAGTTTCCAAGGAAAAGGATATAATCCTTGAAGATCTATGAGAAACTTTCAAAAATTTGCGCCACTTATAAAATGAAGTTGTATCCATTGAAGTGCATATTCGGGGTTCTCTCAGTTAAGATTCTGGGTTTTATCGTTTCTCACAGAGGATTAGAAGTAAACCCAAAAAAGATCAAGGCAATCTTGAATATCACAAGGCATGTGTGCTTAAAAGATGTCCAAAGATTGACGGGTTCTGCAGCCGCAATCAGCAGGTTCATAAGCCGACTAGGAGACAAGCCTCTGCCATTATACAAATTGTTGAAAAAATCCGATAAATTTGAATGGACAGAATAGGCGGACAAAGCCTTAGCCCAGCTAAAAGAAACCTTGATGAATTCGCATCCCAAAAAGACGAAGAACCCATGTAACTGTATCTTACAGCAACAAACAGGGTTATCAGCGCAGTGATAATTGTGGAAACGCGGAAAGACGAACAAAGTATACCAGATCAGCATCCAGTGTACTACGTTAGCAAAGTATTCTCCGAGTCAAAGCAAAGGTACCCACATTATAAAAAACTGGCATATGGCGTGTTTTTTGCATCTTGAAAACTCCGCCATTATTTCCAAGGACATTCCATAACAGTGGTAAGCAAAGCACCACTAGGAGATATTATCAACAATGCAGACGCAACAGACCGAGTTGCCAAATGGGGCATTGAGCTCGCTGCGTTCGACATTAAGTACCAACCTAGGACGGCAATTAAATCCCAGGTGTTGGCAGATTTTGTTTCTGATTGGACATAAGCAATGGAAAACACACCAATGCCGGAATCATAATATTGGATCATGCATTTTGATGGATCCAAAATGAAGGAAGGCGCCGGAGCTGGTGTAGTGCTAAAATCTCCAAAAGGTGACATTATGAAGTATTTATTACAAATACACTTCAATGCCAGCAACAATGTGGCATAATACGAAGCTTCGCTTCATGGCTTTCATATTTTAAAGGAAATAAGCGTCAAGCGCATACTCTGTTATGGTGACTCGGATTTAGAACAACATCAGCTAAACCAAACATGGGATGCCAAAAGCCCCATTATGGCCGAATATCAGAGAACTGTGGACGAGTTTGCCATTTTCTTCCTAGGATTTGAAGTGCTTCATATCAAAAGGGAAGAAAACTGGAACGCAAACGCATTAGCCTGCATGGGATTGGAAAGAGTGAAAACCCTACCAACCACCTGGTGTGTTTGTCCAACATTTGCATGAACCATCAATCAAAGGTGGAGATGTTGATTATCCTCTCGTTTTCGACTCAATTGAAGTCCTGCTTGTTAACCCGGATTGGAAAATTCCATATTTAAACTTCTTAGTCGATCACAAGTTCCCGGATGGAGTAGACGAAGTCTTGCAAAGGCAGATACAACACCGATGCAAAGGATACACGGTAATTAATGGTTGCCTGTATAAACGCAGTACTATCGGAATTTTTCAGCGGTGTATTTCACCAGAAGAAGGACGAGAAATATTGCGGACATCATGCCCAATCAAAAAGCATAGTCAAAAAAGCATTCCGCGCAGGGTTTTTCTGGCTAATAGCCAAAGCAGACGCAGAGCACATAGTAAACACATGTGTCGAATGCCAGTATTACGCCAAGCAGACGAATATGCCAACTCAAGCACTCAAAACTATCCCTATAACATGGCCATTTGCGGTCTGGGGGCTAGATATGATGGGACCATTCAAAACTACAAGAGACGGACTTACACATCTACTCGTTGTAGTAGATAAGTATACCAAATGGGTGGAGGTGAAACCCATCAAAAAACTTGACGGTGTGACTGCCAGGAATTTCATCATTGACATAATCATGAGATATGGCGTTCCACACAGCATAATCACGGATAACGGGACAAATTTCTCTATTGGAGAGTTGGCAAAATATTGCCGACAAACGGGAATTCGTCTAGATCTAGCATATGTGGCACACCCGCAATCCAATGGACAGGTTGAACGAATGAATAGTTCTATCCTGCAGGTAGTACGCCCAAGACTTGAATCTCCTCTTCATAGAGCAGCTGGAGCATGGGTAGAAGAATTGCCTTCCGTGCTATGGAGTATTCAAACGATGCCAAATAGATCAACTGGACAAACCACGTTTTTCCTAGTTTATGGTGCAGAAGTAGTGCTTCCTACGAACATGCTCCATGATAGCCCAAGAGTGCTAGCATACGAAGACTCGGATGCCAAAAACGCACGACAGGATGCCGTCGACCTCTTAGAAGAAGAACGAGAACTTGTGCTACAAAGATCCTCCATTTATCAGCAGGGACTGCGACGATATCATAGTCAGAAAGTCAAACATCATTCTTTCGAAGAAGGTGACCTAGTGCTAAGATTGGTGCAGGAAAGGAAGCACACATTAGCTCTAGTTTGGGAAGGACCGTTTGTCATTAGCAAGGCTATGAAAAACGGGTCATACTATCTTGTAGATATTCGGGATACGGAAGATGATCCTAAAAGAACGAATCGCAAAAGAAAGAGAAAGATAGATGTCGAACTAGGAGAGACAAAGAGACCCTAGAGCATCTAGCAGTTACGTCCCTTCTACACTTAGTTCAATTCCTATGTAAACATATTTGAGATCATGAAATAAAGTTGTCGGAGTTCATGCATTACTGTTTTATCTTTTCATTTTCATACAAAGCATAAGTCTGTCTTTATCTATTTCCCAATGATCTTTCAAAATGCTCAATGTTAACCCGAATTGTGCCTGCGTGCTCGGAGTTATAAACCTGAATGCTTTGCAGCCTAAGGAGGCTTAGAGAAACCCAGATTGTGCCTGTGTGCCTGAGTTTCATACATTTTCAAAATTCCTTACTTTTTTCCTAAGTATTATCTGATTGTTTTTCTGTTGGGTCACTGAAATTAGTAAGTAAAAATGCCTTAGTACAATCCATGTTTCCGAGTTTCGAATGATAGGTTAAACCCAGTCACTTGGCATGAAGATTACGTACTATTGAGCCATTTCAACACTAAGGACAGTCAAAACATATAAACCAGAGAACTTAGAAGGCAAAGGAATTAAAACCCGGAAAAACTTGCAAAGAAATAAATTTTACTGAAAAAGGGGGATGCTTGTTTATACAAATGATAGATAGCATTACAATGAATATTACATTGAGAGAATAATAATGCTTCTAACTTTTCCTACTATCTACCCAGGAATCAAGCGGCCTCTTCGAAATCTGAGTCCTCCTCTTCGCTGCTAGGGTCCTCGGGAGTTGCCTGAATTTCCTCCTCGGGGTAGAAGGTGGAGATGTTCACCATTTGCGCTATCTTTGTAGCGGGGTCTTTCACGGATTCGAAGATGCTGGCTCGCCGCGCTTCCGTGTATCCTTGAGGAATACCGGTTGCCACACGCCAAGACTTGGCGGTGGTGTAGTGCATACGCATTAGCCCAATGGCCATGCGCGCACCACCACCAGCTACGAAACGGAACCAGTAATCCTTCTGGTTCGCCACCTCCTCGATCGCTTCCGGAAGTTTGCTAACTTTCGAGAGTTCTCCTGCTTTGTCGGGAATGTACTTATTAATAAGTAACATCCCCGTGGACTTCAGCACGGCGAAGAATCTCCTGAAAGCCTAGATTCTGTCAATCCGGGTAAGGAAGGGGTTTCCCTCTGTTTACATCAACAAATAAAAGTTAGAAAAAAACAGAGGAGAAAAAAGAAACATACTGTAAAACGTATAAGGAGAAAAAATCCGGTAAAAAACTAAAATCTTACCGAGAATCTTGTCCATTTCAATGCCTTCTTCAAGGCGTTGATTTAGAGCATTCTCTAGGTCGAGGATGGTGGCCTTGTCCTTCTCAGCCTGGGCAGATGCCTTAAACTCGGCGATCCCGACAGCCAGCTGGCTGGCCTCCAGGTCCTTCTGGAGCTTTACATTGATTTTGTAAAGCTCCGAGTTTTCCTTTCGGAGGTTCTCGGCATTGCCGGCATCTTCCAGAATTTTCTTGGCTTTCGCCAAAGAAGCTGAAAAGCATGGAAAATGAAGAGTTCAAAAACTCGGAAAATGACTTAGAAAATTTCTCACAAAAACAGCAGTGCGAAAGAATAAAAAACTTACCTGCTGATTCCTTCAGCTCACGCTGAGCAGATGCCAATTCCGTGTCTTTGTCTTCAAGAATTCCAAGGAGAGTTTTCACCTCCTTGTTCTTGATGGTAAGTTTACTGAAAACTTCCATGTTAATTGTATCGGCAATTTGCTGAAAGATGGATAAGAGAAATAACGCTTAAGTCAA
>JAPCYS010003467.1:0-15259 GCA_028641055.1 Alopecurus myosuroides
GTGCACGATCTTCTGTTAAGATCGTGGCACGAAACAGCGCAGGCCGCCGCTTCGTTTCATCCTCACGCGTGGCAGCCGTGATAGGTGCCACGTAGCGCATCGTACGGCTGAGATTGCCTTGCCCCGTGTATAAGTAGGGGTGTTAGCGCCGCAGTAAAATTTTCCCCGCTCTATGTCTTCCTCTTCTTCCTTGCGCCCATCTTCATCTTCCTCGCGCTCAAGCTCTCGCTGCGAACAATGGCTGGCGGAAGGAAGCGTGGCGCTGGTACTCTGGCGTCTGGCGAGCCTTCTGCGCCACCTGCTCCTCGCGCCGGCGACTGGCGCTCCCCCAACACCACCGCAAAAAGCATCAAAGAGATGCAGCGGGAGGGATTGCTACCGGCGGAGGCGGAGAAGCGCGTCCGCCTCGGGAAAAGAGAAGAGGTACCCAACCCTCAGTCGAATGAGCGCGTGGTCTTCGTGGACCACGTGACTCGAGGTCTTTCTTTCCCCCTTCACCCTTTCTTCATCGGGTTGCTGTGTGCCTACGGCATACAGCTTCACGACCTTCCTCCGAACGCGATGCAGCACATTTCGTGCTTCATCGTGCTTTGCGAGTGCTACCTCGGCATTCGCCCGCATTGGGCGCTCTGGAAAGCGCTGTTCAAGATCCGGATCTTCCGCGAGAAGCCGCGGGTGGAGTCCGAGCCTGGCGAGCCACTTCGCACGGGTGGTTTCGGGATCCAGGCGCGCCAGGAGAACGCGTACTTCAACATGCACTTCATCGACTCCGCCCAAGGCTGGCGGAAGAAGTGGTTCTACGTCGTCGACAATAGCTCGGGTGGGCTCGTAGAGTTTCACCCATTCGCAGTTCTGTCGAGGCGCAAGTCTTGGAGCCACAAGATGTCAGCCGAGGAAATCCAGACGGTCACGCCCTTACTCGCAAGAGTAGCCGCTCTTCGAGACCAAACCTCGGGAGTAGTGCTCAACGGGCTCCATCTGGCGAGCCTCTTCTTGAAGCGTAGGATCCAGCCTCTGCAGCAAAGGCCTTCCACTATGTGGGAGTATCAAGGTGCAGAAGATCCCAGCCGAGTGAGTCGCGAAGAACTTTCGAATGTAGAATTCGAGAAGAAGATCGCGGTCATCACTCGACTGAAGGTAGGGGAGTAATTCCCCGATTGCTCAGTCGAAGCTTTTTCTGCTTCAAATCCTCCTCCGGCTGAGGTTAGTTTCTTGTCTTTGAGTTACTTTCATCTTCTGAATTTTTAGTCGATAAGATCTTTCTTGTTTTCTTGTCTTCGTAGAGTCTAGCCATGGCGGACTGCTACCCGCCAGCTACGGGGGGAGCTGCTTCGGAGCAAGTGTCTAGTCACCAGGACGGTGCGGTTGACACCAGTGTCGCCAATGCTTCCTCGAGCTCGGAGGACGATTCTTGGGACGACGTCGAAGACTCGAATGGCGCCCTCCCGAAACGTCGTCGGGTAGATGAAAACGAAGCTACTTCAAAGGAAAAATCCTTGGAAGCATCGCCTAGTCAAGCTCCTATCCATGTGACTCCACTCCAATCTCTTCCTCCTTCGGCTTCGTTTCCAGTGATAGCAACCGCTTGGGACGCGGATGCTCTGGACGATGATGAAGATGATGAGTAAGTGTTTTCTTCCTTGTTCTTTTGTAATGCCAGTCGATCAACTTCTAAATTCCGATATTGATGTTTTTCTATCTTTCACTGCAGTCTGCAAGCAATCAGCCCGCGTAGGTTTGCTGCTAATGTTCCTCCGGAAAAGAGGAACAAAGCAAAGGACGCGGGTGAAACCCCCACTGCAGGCACCGTCCAGAACTCTCCCAGGGCAGCGCCTGATGCTGCGACTGTGGAGCGAGAAATCCCCAGCTCCGCCGCTAGGACTTCGGTCTCGAAGGAGGCGACGGACAGTTCTGCGGATCCTCTCTCCCGCGCCACCGGACAGGTAAACTTCTATCTCTTGGCCTTCAAGAATTTCTTTATCGGGTGCACGGCAGTGCTCCCGATGGGAGTAGCCCCCGAGGCTGTAGTCGATCGCGTGCGATCGGCTGCAGGCTCAAAGTTCTGTTCATCTTTTCTTCATGATTTTGCTTTTCTCGGGTGCACGGCAGTGCTCCCGATGGGAGTAGTCCCCGAGGCTGTAGTCGATTGTAAATAATCGGGTACAGGCTCCAATGTAATCCTTCTAATTCTTCTATCTTCGTGCTTTTAATTTTTCGGGTGCACGGCAGTGCTCCCGATGGGAGTAGCCCCCGAGGCTGTAATCGATTGTAAATAATCGGGTACAGGCTCAAATTTGATCTTTTTAACTCTTCCGTCTTCACGCTTTTGCAGTCACTCGTTGATTCTCTTGCGGCGATTGGTCGCCGCGTCGTTCTCGCTGAATCGGATTGCAAGTCTCTTCGAGTAGACCGCAACCGGGACTGAAAACGATCTTCTCAAGGGTGAGCTCTATCGTTCCCCTGTCTTCCACACTTCATTCATTCTAGAGTTTTTGACAAGCGTCTCTTTGCAGCTCGACTTGAATTTGCAGAATCCGAAAAGGTCAAATTCTCTGAGCAGGTAACTGCTCGAGAAGCTGACTTGACGGCCATTCGACAAGAGCTAGAGACTTCCCGCATGCGGTCAGAAGACTTCAGTCGACAGCTTGCGGATGCGCGGAAGTCCTTGAAGGAATTAGAGAAAAATGGCAGTAAGGCTGACAGCGAGCTTGTCGGGTTCCTCCGTCCCCTTGCTGAGCGCTTTGCGGGTAAGCGCGTTGGAACTTCGCGATTTGATTCTTCATTTTGCTATATTTTGCTAAGTATTATTTTCTCCCTTCACAGGTATTCTGGATGTTCCTCTAGAAATCCCTGGACTCCAGCGGGTGGATGCGGTAACCGATGCACTTGCCCAGCTTAAAAGGCACGCTGATGGGGTTTTCTCCATGGTCAATGATGCCACCCAAGTGCTGGGGCAACTGTACGGTCGCCTCCTTGCCAGCGCCACTCCTGCACCCGCGCTAGATGATATGTTGAAGGTGTTCTCAGAAGGAAAACTTCTGGATTCCTTTGCAGTCGCTCAATCGGAGGCTGGCGCGAAGACTGCGATCCAATTTGCTCTGGCGCACGGAGTCGAAGGGTTGGAGGAGGCTTACTCGTCCATTCCAATCGATCCTTCCACGGGCAAAAAGGTACGGCTCTCTCGTTTTGGCGAGCAAGCCGCCATTCTTGCTCGGAAGCTTTCTGAGATTTTTGCTCGGAAGAAGGGAGGGTCGACTGCTGCTAGTGGGAGCACCAATGTCGCCTCGTAGCTTTTTTATTTCCTTCCTTGAATGTAATGAACCTTGGGATGTATTCCCGTACTTTTGTTGGTCTTAATCAAAGCATTGTGCTTTTGGAATTTAATCCTTTTGTTTGTACTCTGTCTCCCGATGGGAGTAGCCCCCAAGCGTTTAGTCAAATGTTCGACTAGAAACAACTCGAGTAGGGCATCTCACTCCTTTCCTTGTACTTCTTCCAGGCGACTGTGTGTGCCGCGGAGTCATCGGGTGGACGTGGTAATCCAGTAAATCCACTTGTGGCTGCCGTGGGCACTTTTGCTGGCCTTCGTGATAAGGTTCAGGAGGGTGAGCGTAGACTGAAAGCGCTGCGCGGGGTAGCTGATGTGGCGATATCCAAACAGAGATTGGCAGCTGAGCGCGAGCAATTTCTGATGGATGAACTGTCTTTGATTGCAAGGGAGTTACTATGTAAGTAGTGTAGCCCCCATGCTATTTTCCTCCCCTCTGCTTCTTATCTGACTAAGTGCGCTTGCTTTTTAGTTGTGAGACCAGATGACAGAGAGGAGAAGCAGTGGGTGGAAAACCTCATTCATCAAGAAGCTAACAGCACAAAACCTCATGCGAGTAATTTCTGGTCTGATCGCAGTCGAGGTTTTGTGATGGCTACCTTGAAATTTCGAGTCCGCCAGGCGAGAATTCTCGTGAGTTCTTTCCACGAAGTCCTGGTTGCGGTGAATGCTGCTTTTATCCACTCGAGAGGGGTCCCGAAGACTGGAGTTATCTTCTCAGGTTGTTTGGACGAGAAGGGGAGGTTCGCACGTGCGTTCGCAAACAAATGATGTGCGGCGCGGTTGTGGCTCTCTCGTTTGTCCGAATATGGCATCCTGAGATAGATTTGAACTCCGTAGCTCGTCGCCCAGATTATGCAATCGAAAACATCACACCGTTTTATGATGCTGTACGCCCTGCAGCCGAGAAGATTATCCAAATGACCTCTGAAGAGGTAGATAGGGTCTTAGCGACTGAGAATGCTCAGCGGTTTGACTGATTATCGGATGTGAATATCCTGTAAACTGTTTATAGTTTGTAAAAACTGTTTGTAAGGTGTAACCTTTTTTTTGATGATATTTCTTTGTGATGCTTAGTTTTAGGTGTAGCCCCCGTGTATTTAATGGGGTGTGTACCTGTAACTTTTTAGCATGTAATCGACTGGAAATCTGTCGGGTAAATATGATGAGGAAATCATGTATTTCATTGCGATGACTGAGAAGTCATGTGGTCGAGCTACAAGATTGGCTAGCATAGCCTTATTGTTGCAAAAACAAGTAAACCTAGGGGTAGAATTTGCGCAGTTGCGCGATATTCCATGGATTGGAATAGATGCCTCCAGTCTCGGGATTCTTCAATCGATAGGCTCCTCCTGGGATCACTTCGTGTACGATGAAGGGTCCTTCCCAAGGTGGTTCGAGCTTGTGTCCTTCTTTTTGCTTCAGCCGCAACACCAAGTCGCCTACCACGAATGACCTGTGGCGTATGCGTCGACTGTGGTAATTGCGTAGTGATTGTTGATATACCGCGGATCTTGCGAGTGCAATGTCCCGAATTTCGTCGAGTGCATCCATATCTTCTGTAAGTGCTTTGTTGGGGGTTTCTTCGCTGTAGGCTACAACTCGTGGGGCGCTGAATCGGACCTCCTCGGGAAGGACGGCTTCTGCCCCGTATACCATGAAAAATTGCGTATTGCGTTGGGAGTTGTGCGGAGGCTCCAAAGTACGGAGGGTAACTCCTCTGCCCAATGTCCCGCAGCGGGATGTAGACGATCTAGCAATCTCTTTTTGATGCCAGCCGAAACTAAGCCGTTGGATCTTTCGACTTGGTCGTTTGTTTGCGGGTGGGCAACCGAAGCAAACTTGAAATTGATTCCTTTCTCTTTGCAGAACTGTTGTGTTTCCTTTGCGGTGAAGTTTGTACCATTGTCTGTAATGATGTCATGTGGTACACCGAATCTACATACTATGGAGTCGAGGAACTTGATGGCGCATTGGGCGCTAGCCGAAGTCACTGGCATAGCTTCGATCCATTTGGTAAATTTGTCGACTGCGACCAGCAAATGTGTGTATCCTCCTGGTGTGGATTTGCGTAGTGGTCCAACCATGTCTAGCCCCCATTGCGCAAAGGGCCAGGCGATGGGTATCATATGCAGCTCTGTGGCGGGTGCATGCGGCTTTGGTGAGAATCGCTGGCAGGCGTCGCATCTATCGACCAGGTTTTTTGCATCGTTGGCTGCTGTTAGCCAGTAGAATCCTGCTCGAAAGGCTTTTCCCAGTATTGCTTTCCAGCTAGCATGATGTCCGCAATCACCCTGGTGTATGTCCCGGAGTAATTCCTTGCCGTCTTCGGGTGCGATGCAGCGCTGGAGTATGCCCGAGATGCTTTGTTTGTATAATTCTCCATTAACCACCCGAAAGGATTTGCTACGCCTGATTAGCTGTCGAGCCTCACGTGGATCGGCCGGGAGCTGTTTGTTGAGCAGGTAGTCGAGATATTTCTGCGTCCAGATTGGCTCGACCAGAAAAACCTGCCGTGATATGTTATGAGTTAGCTCGAGCGCGATTTGCGGGCTGACCTCTGTTTCTTGTGCTGCGGGTGTCTCTACGTCTTTCTTCACTTTGACTGATCTCTTAATCATCCGCTCGAAATATATCCCTGGCGGTATGGGTGTATTCGTGGAACCCATGTTGGCCAGTCTATCCGCTTCTTCGTTACTGGATCTTGCAATATGCTTCAACTCGCATCCTTTGAAGCTTCCTTCGAGTAGATTATACATGTCGCGGTACGCGATCATGTTTTCAGCAATGGCATCGCATTCTTTCATTGTTTGTTGCACTATGAGATTGGAATCGCCATAAATCATCAATCGGGTAGCTCCACAAGCAATCGCCATCTTCATCCCTTGCAACAGTGCTTCATATTCTGCGTCGTTGTTCGATGCTGGATCATCTGGTGGAAAGTCTAGTCGCAGGACGTATTGCAGTTTGTCTCCACGAGGTGAAATAAGAACGATTCCAGCTCCTGCTCCTTCGTTTCTTTTGGACCCGTCAAAGTACATGATCCAATTGCTCGTATACTCGGGTGGCCCGGGTGTTTGTAGCTCTGTCCATTCGCTGATGAATTCCACGAGAACTTGGGATTTGACTGCATTGCGTCCTGCATAGGTGATATCCCAAGCGCCCAACTCGATGCTCCACTTCGCTATTCTTCCGGATGCCATAGGGTTGTTCATGATTGTCCCGAGTGACGCATCATTAACCACTGTGATGGCGTGTTCCTGGAAGTAATGTTTGAGCTTTCGGGCTGTGAGGACAACTCCATATGCAAGCTTCTGGTAATGAGGATATCGCTGCTTGCATGGCGAGAGCACTTCGCTGATGTAATATATTGGGCGCTGGACTCCGTATGCCTTGCCCTCTTCAGGTCGTTCGACTACGATTGCAGTGCTGATGACCTGGTTTGTGGCGGCTAAATAGAGAAGAAGTGGCTCCCTTTCTTGTGGTGTTGCGAGAATGCGCCTGCTTTGCAGCGACCGTTTCAAGTCTGCGAATGCTTGTTTGGCTTCGGGTGTCCACTCGAATTTGTCCGTCTTCTTTAGTAGCTTGTAGAAGGGTAACGCCTGCTCTCCCAATCGTGCGATGAACCTGCTTAGGGCGGCCAATCGCCCTGCGAGCTGCTGGACTCCGCGTAGATTGGTAGGCTCCTTCATGGTGAGGATGGCTTGTATTTTCTCCGGATTGGCCTCAATGCCTCTGGCGGATACCGGGTATCCTAGGAGTTTTCCTGCGGGGACGCCGAAAACGCATTTTGTCGGGTTGAGCTTGATCCGATATGCATTAAGGGCGTCGAATGTTTCTTTAATGTCTTCGAGGAGTGTGTCCTCTACTCGAGTTTTGATGACGATGTCGTCGACGTATACTTGTACATTCTTGCCAATGAGATTGGCAAGGCATCTCTGCATGCAACGTTGATATGTTGCACCTGCGTTCTTCAGCCCGAAGGGCATTGTCGTGTAGCAGTATACACCGTGTGGTGTGATGAATGCCGTCTTCTCTTCGTCTTCCTTTTTCATTCGGATCTGATTATATCCCGAGTAGGCGTCCAGGAAGGAGAGACGTTGGCAACCTGCTGTGGAATCCACGATCTGGTCGATTCGTGGTAGAGGAAAGTTGTCCTTGGGGCAGTGCTTGTTTAGTGACGTGTAGTCGATGCACACCCGAAGGATATCCGTGTTCTTCTTGGGGACCAGCACCGGATTCGCCAACCAGGTGGATATCTTGATCTCTCTAATAAAGTTGGCGGCTAGGAGCCTATTTACTTCTTCGCCCAGCGCCTTTTGCTTGGGTTCTGAGAATCGTCGAGTCGTCTGTTTGATGGGTTTGGCGTTAGGAAAGACTTCGAGTGAGTGCTCGGCAAACTCCCTGGGTATACCTGGCATATCTGAGGGCTGCCAGGCGAAAATCTCCCAGTACTCACGGAGGAGTTTGACGAGCGCGCTTTCCTATGCTGGCGAGAGGGTTGTGGAAACCATCGCGGTTTTGGCGGAATCCGTCGGGTGCACTTGGTGCTTGCGAGTGTCGCTGTTGGCGCTGAATTCCAGTTCAGGCGCGTTTTTCGTGAGGGGCATGACGGAGTGGTCCGTGGTTTTTGCCAGCTCTTGTAGTTCTTCTTGCATCCCGAAAGATTTCGCGATCTCATTAAATTCTATGTCGCACTTATCCGATTTCTGGAAGTCTCCGTCAATGGTGATCACACCGTATTCGCCGGGTAGCTTGAGCTTCAAGTATGCGTAATGTGGTACGGCCATGAATCTGGCGAACGCTGTTCGACCAAGAATGGCGTGGTACTGTGAGGGCCAGTCGACGACTTCGAAGTCCAGGAATTCCCTTCTGTAGTTGCGTGGGGAGCCCAGTACAACTTCAAGGTTGATTGTTCCGAGTGGACGTATTGCCTTGCCCGGAACTATCCCGTGGAAGGATGTTTCTGATTCCGTTAGGCCGTCCAGATTTTTGTTCATTCGACGGAGTGTATCCGCGTAGATGATGTTGATGCCGCTGCCACCGTCCATGAATACGCGGGCCAGGTCATAGTTGCCAATTTGAGCTTGAATGACAAGGGCGGCGTGTCCTGGTCGATAGACTCGTGGTGGGTCTTCTTTCGAGAACGTGATTGGCTGTTCGGCCATCTTCAGGTACTCGGGCTTCGTTGGTGGCGTCTGCACTGCCATGCATATTTGTCTCGAGTTAGTTTTTTGAGCTCTGCGAGAGGGGCATACCTTCTGTATCATCCCGAGGAGTTGTCCGTGCGGAGTCGGGTATGTATTTGCTCCCGTGTTTTTTGTTGTGGCGCTGGCAATGCGGCGAGTGCCATGTTTGGGTTGGTTGGTGGAGGTGGAGGCGGTGGTAGCTGGAATTGTTGTCCCCCTCCTGGCAGTGGTGGATAGTTTTGGGTGGAGGAAAATCTTTTCTTGGCGAGTGCGTCCGAGATTTCGATGAACTTTCGGCAATCCTTGAGAAGGTGCGTTGCCTTAGTTTTGCCCGTGCGCTTGTCTGTGAACAGATGTAGCGAGCAGTACGCATCGAGGTCTTCCTCGGGTGTTTTTTCTTCTGCCTTTGGTCTCCATTCGCGACTTCCACGACGACCGGAGTCGCGACTTCGCGTGAATTCTGCTGCCACTAGTTCTTCTCTATCCTCGTGGACGTAATATTTTCTTCTCTTTCTTCGCCCATGACGGTCTTCGTCGTGCGTGGGCGATGATGTTCTTTCATTGCGTACTGCGTCTTCTCCATTGGCCCATTTTTCGGCTATGACCATGAGCTCCCCTATGGTTTTGGGCGCAGCTCTGCCGAGTTCTTCTCGAAACGCGGTTCTTCTTGCTCCTTTGGCGAAGGCCTCAATCGCCACTTCTTCAGAGATTGTTCCTACGGTGTTCCTGAGCGTGTTCCACCGCTGGATGTATTCTCGTGTGGATTCACCACTTTTCTGTTTGCAGGCTCGTAGTTCTTCGATTGTAGCCGGCCTCTTGTAGGTCGACTGGAAGTTTTTGCAGAAATCGCGATGTAGGTCGTCCCACGATGCGTAGCAAGATCACGGTCTCCTCTCCAGCCAGCTGCGAGCCGCTCCGGCTAGGTGCAAATTGAGGTATTGCATGGCCGTGTTCTTGTTACCATGTTGGCATTTTACTGCCGTGAGGTAGTCGCTTAACCACTGGGAGGGCTCGAGTGAGCCATCGTATTTTGTCACCTCCGAGCTGAGCTTGAATCTCTTGGGTAGAGGTGCCTCACGAATACTGCGAGCAAAACAAAGTGCTCCGCAGGTTTCGTCGTCCGAAGACCCGGATGAGGAGCGCTCGCGATATCGTGAAGCCCTTGCTTTATCCACCTTCTTCTGGGCGAGATCGGATCGCGCGTCGTACCCGGACCGGTCACGGTCGCTATCTTTTCTTGGTTCCTTGCTTCGTTTTCTCGAGCGGCTGCTGTGGTGCCGCGAATCTTTGTCTCTCGGGCTGTCGTCGCTGCTGCTTCGACTATCGCCGCGGCGTCGAGCCTCTTTTCCTCGGCCGCGACGCGGCGATTTATCCTTTCTCGGAGAGGAGCTCCTGTGCCTACGGGGCGTATCTTTGTCTTTGTCCTTCTCCTGTCGCGCCTTCTCCAGTTGTTCCTTGCGATCGTGGGAGGCGAGTTTCGCGGCTGCCAGCCCTAGACCCTTGCGGATATGCTTGTATTGTTCCACCCGAGGATCGCTGTCCGTCGGCTGGTTCATCTGCATGTAGGTTGCTGCGGCTAGAATTGCAGCGGCTGGAGTTTGCGGGTAGACGTTGCCATCGTCGTCAACCCTCATGAAAGAAGACGTGGTAGACCTGTTGGTCCCAGCCATAGATTCGTGGTCCCTCGTCGACGCTGCGGGTCCTTTTCCCCCGGGTCGGGTACCGACCGAAGGTGCAAGGGATAGCTCGGCTCGACGTAGGCTTGATTCATCCGCCGCTCTCCTGCGACGGGCTAGATCTGCTCGGGCATCCTTGATGTTTGAGGCCGCTCTCACTAGGTGATAGTGGTAGGCGGTTAGGTCTTCCTGCGTGGCACCTGCTGCAGGTGGCTGACTCTTTCGCATGGATTCCTTGGCTCTTTTCCAGGCTTCCCGCGAGACGCCGATTAGATCGCGCTCGGTTGCGCTATATTCAGTTTCCGAGGGCTGTTCCGACCCTGCCATGCAGACTTGGGCCAGTCGTGGTCCGTGTGTCCTAGGCGCAGATCGGGAAGCTCTTCGCACCCGAGAGGGTTCCTCTGTCGAGAGTGCGTGGTAGTCGATCGTGTTGAAGCGGATGGACTCGCCGCTTTTCTCCATAGGGAAGCGTGAGTTGACGGCTCCAGATTCGGGTTCAGATTCATCCGAGAAGTGGAGGATTCCATCTCTGCTCGCCATGAAGTTGAAACTTCCGAACGTCAGGGTGACGCTCTTCTCCATATCCTCGAATACCGGGCGTGATTCCGGCGAGTGAGGCGTGACTATGACGGATCCGATCCATACAGGATTGTTCGGAGCCGTAGTCGATGGTTTCCAACGGGAGTTGGATGTCGATGAAGCCGAAGATGCCGGTGATCCAGCGCCCGCGGTCCCCACGGTCGGCGCCAATTGTCGAAGCTCTGGCTCCACAAATCCCTCGGGTGACCCTATCGGGTTTCGACTAGGAGACGTCATAGGCGCTGGTGAAATCGTCGGCTTGACAGGAGGGCGAGATTTACCCAGGTTCGGGGCCCTCGTAGAGGTAAAACCCTTACTCCTGCCTTCTGTCGATCTGTATTAGATGATTAGATCGGTTACAGGGTGCTCGAATCGAGAGTAGATCTCGAGTTTCAAGGCTTTTGTGGTCGTGCGGTATTACTTGGTCCTCTCCTTGGGGGCTCTCCTGGCTTTATATAGATAGCCAGGTCTCGAGTTCAATCCGGAGAGGACACAAACCCTAGCTTAGGTCGGTTACAAGTTCCCTAATTTAACCCGCAAGTTGATACGGGTGGGCTTCTCATGGGCCTTCTAGAGTATTCCAAGGGCGCCTCCTGTTGGGCCTTGACCAGAAGGCTTGAGAGGGGGTGTCCTTACTCGCAGGGTCCAGGATCCATGCCTTCGTCAGGTTTCTACAAATTTTCTTCTTTGTTTCACAAGTTTTAGGCTATGCGGATAAATAAGATGTGCCTAACAACTGGATGAAAACAACCTATATGATGCAAAACGATACAATAATGAAAGTGCTCGGATAGACATAACTGAGGCACGCGGAGACGAAGATGTATTCCCGTGTTCCTTCTCCTTGGGAGAGAAGTACGACACGTTGGAGAGGTGCGGGATACCACGAAGGACATCCATACTCGACGAAGGCTCACCTTCTTCTCCGTGAGCCTCTTCCATGAAGAAATATCTCAATCCACTAGTGGTACGTATTGAGGTGACCTCCGAACCTATACAAACTTTCCCGAAGCAGCAAATCTACAATCCGAATGCTTACGGGCGACACCTTCCGCCTAGGAGCTCCCAAGAGTTCCAAGAGTAGCAAGATCAAAGGGGCAGCTTAACACAGTGCCCAAATCTTGAAATTGATTGGTCAAAGAGATGAGGAAGCTTGGATCTTGCAAGGGATGAGCTTTACTCTCGCAGAATCTCTCAAAACGCTCATGGGAGGAAGGATTTCTAGTATGGGAGATTGAGAGTGTGTAATGGCAGCTCAGATCTGAAAATGAGGAATAAGTGGATATCCTACCTCGAAGAGGTAAGTCACTTATATAGGTGGGTGGGAAACTAGCTGTTTTCAGTGTAGAAGAACACGCGCCGGACAATCCGACACTTTTTTCGCAGGACAATCCGGCGAGGTCCTTCCACAAATTCTGTCATGGAAAAGGAGTTGTGCTCAGGGTCAGGTGGCGGACGATCGGACGCGAAAACGACGGTCCATCTGGAGACCAACTGAGAGCAGCCGCAGAGCTACCGATATACACCGACAGTCAAGTACCGAACGCGTGTAGAAAAACCACCGCCAGACGATCCGACAAATGGCGCCGAACGATCCGGCGCAGGCGCCAGAAGGGTGCCTTTGTAGACCGGCAGCCTCGCGGCGTATCTCGGGTTTTTCCTCGCACTAGAGCAGATCTGGCACCGGACGTTCCGGCACGAAAAACGTCGGATCGTCCGATAGTGCTCCCACAACTCAGTTTACACACCAAAACAAACCCAAAACAGCTAGAACCAAAAGAACAGATGGAGAGTACTAGGAAGAGACTTTGAGCACATAGTTAAACCAACCTTTTTATCCCCCCTTAATAGTGCGGGATCCCTAAACTTAATGAAAACCGAAAATCTATCTCTAGTCTTCGACCTTTGTCACTTTGCGAGTCTCCTTTTCCTTTTAATGGTACATGATCCATAACACAACCAATGGGGACTAAGAACCTGTATAATTCACTTAGCAATAATTGTTAGTCCCCAAGTTAATCTTATCATCAACAACCACCAAAACAATCAAGGGCATAAATGCCCTTTCAAAAGCTACCCATGTGTGCTTCTTATGTGATGAAGCTCATCCTTGATAGAGTTCCGGGTCTGGTCACTGAGATGAAGCACAGTCCTGGCACTCTTCAGGTTCTCTCAGCTCACTTTCAGGAGAACGAGGATGAGGACCTCTCTATGTTTGAGGTTGAGGCTCTAAGGTCTCGGAGTAAGAATGCTGACCCTCCGTCTCGTCTCCATGGCAAGGCCGAGATTCAAAATGAACAATAGAAGCTCACATGGTTTCAGCACAACATACTTTGCATGACTATTGCTGCCCACAAGAAGAATCATGAGGCTTACAAGGAACAGAGGGAAATGAAGAAGATGTTCAAAGATCTTCAGAACCATTCTAGTATTGTGTGTACCCCTCCTCTTGAACATGTTTCCTGAGCCTCAAACTTTGTCCTATCATGAGTGGAACACCTCCTCCTTCCCCAAGGCTCCTATGACCGAAGAAAAAGAAGAGCACACTGAAAATGAAGAGGAGTATCAGTCTGAAGATGGTGATGAGGATGAGCAAGAATATGACGAGGAAAAGCGGTATGAGGGGGATGATTGATCCTTTGGGGTGCGTGTAGTTTCTCTTTTCTCCTTTTTGGTGTCTCAATGCCAAAGGGAAAGAAGTTGCTACCTAGACTTCTCGGGGATTTGCAAGGTTTGCTCGGAGCACAAGCTTTTGAACTTGATTTCCTTTTATAGCTTATGTCTCCCTTTATCTTATTTTCTTTTGAATTTCTCGTAGTGGACCTTATATTTGTGTGTGGTAATACTATGTGTGTGAAGCTATCTATGGTTGTGCTAATACTTTTGTGCTTTACTTGTCTTACTTATATATGCACTTGTAATGTTGGGTATATTTTTTGCTTTTGATGTTATTTTGTAAAACATAGGGGGAGGTTAAAACCTTGTTGTGCTTCATCTTAGTGCACACATCAAAGGAGGAGCCCGTCTATATTATACAAACCAACATCTATCAACGGTTATTATTGCAAATACTTGTGTTGTCATCAAACACTAAAAAGGGGGAGACTGAAAGCGCATATCCCGCCTAAATCTTGTTTTGAGTGTTTGTTAACAACACTAGTATTATTTTAACGTGTGTTGATGTTCTAGGGTCAAAGGTTAATTTTACTAAAGGTAGTGTGTTCTCCAAAAGGATCAAAGAGAACTACAAGAGCTAGAGGTGTTGGAATCCATTTCCAGGCCAGAGTCTCCGGGGTCCAAGACCGGAGTCTCCAAACTCGGGTTTCCAGCAAAGAATACCAAGTGGTGTCACCCACCGCCATCACTCTAGATTGTATCATGAGTCTGTGCGGAGTATCCGGCCTGACCGGAGTTTCCGGTGTGCAGGGGCCAGAGTCTTCAAAACCAAGGTTTTCCTGCACTTCGAGCAAACGGTGTCACCCACTGGACCCTGTCCGGAAAGTGTGCGAAGACTATGCGGAGTCTTCGCCCCGGCCGGTGTCCTTGGCCTGCAAGGGCAGAAAATCTTCCGCCTTCAGGATCTTTCCGAGCGCGAAGAAATAATGGTGTGACCCACTACATAGGGTTTGGAGAGTGCCCGGAGTCTCCGGGTTTCTCCAAAGTTTCTGGCCCTCCGGAATGTTACCGGATACTTTGGAAGACCAGAGTCTTAGGCCTTTACACCAGAGCCTCCAGTGTGACTTTCGCAGGAAAAGCTCAAACGGTTAGAATTTGGGATGTGGGTATAAATACACCCTCCGCTTCTTCTTCCTTCAGCTAGCTTGACCAGAATTGAATTCTCTATTAATTAATCTCACCCACCTTGCTATATCTCCCAATCCCTCCACCCAAACTTGTTGATCTTAGGAGGATTCAAGGATAAGGCCCTGATCTACATCTTCACCAACCGATTTTCCATTTACTCCTCATTTGCTTGAGGGATTTGATTCTAGGGTTTCCTTGTGAAAAACCTAGACCCCATTGCTACTCACTTGGTGATTGTTGGTGATTCTTGGGAGCCCCCAATTTGGTTGTGGGTGTGTGCCTCAAGCTCACTATGAAGGACTCGATTCTTGCCTCAAAGAGAATCAATAATGTAAGGTGAACTAGGCCTTTGTGGCGAGGTTCATCAAAAAATAGGGTGAGACCTTTGTGCCATTGAGTAGGCCTTCATGGCTAAACTCACACCCCTCCAACGAGACATACTCCTCTCAAAAGGAGGAACTCGGAATTACATCCTTATCTCCGCGTGCTTCCATTATCAGTGACCTCGTTCCCTCTCATTTACTTTGTGTTTGTATCTTGTTTATTGTTGTTCTTGTCGTATAGGTAAATTCACCGTAGTTGCACATCTAGAGAATTTACCTTTGTGTCGAGGCTAAATTGAATTTTTTTTTTGTCGTACCACCTATTCACCCACCGTCTAGGTGCCCATACTATCTGTTCAG
>JAPCYS010002777.1:0-15245 GCA_028641055.1 Alopecurus myosuroides
CGGATGAACTCGCTGTTCCCCGCCAGATTTGTAGAATACACACTAATTACACCAAAAGGCGGCGATGAACTAGGATTCATCGCCGCACCTACAGCTAGTAGGGCCAAAATGCCCGACTTCTTCTTCGCTGGGGCCGCTTCTTCTTCTTCGCTCCGCCGCGCCGTCCTTAGTCCTTCCCGCTAGAGTCGCTGGAGGAGCAGCTGGAGGAGGCGGCCGGCTAGAACTGGGCCGCCGCAATTTCCTCCCACTCCCGCTTCTTCGCCTGCGTCTCCTCGTCCGCGTGGAGGCCGCGCTGGAGCTGACGGTCGTTGAAGTCTCCGACGTGCGCCTGGTAGTGGCGCAGTCAAATCGCCTGACGGTGCGCGTGGTGGAGGCTCTTCCGGACCCCGAGCTGGAGGAGGTCCTCGTCGGTCTCCACGAACTGGAGAGGGCCGTCGTTGTCGGCGATGTCCTCCGCCAGGACACCTGGTAGCGTCGCGGCGACCGGGGGTACGACGTCGTACTGGCCCCGTGGAAGGCCCACCGAACCACGCGCTGGGACAGCTGCCCGTGGATGAGGCCGTACTCGTCCACGCGAGGCACGGCCTCACCCACGGTGGCCGTGGGTGGTGCGCGGCGAGGAGGAGACGCAATCCTGACGTTGGAGGCACCGACGTTGTTGGCATGTGGCTCCATCATGCGGGGGAGACGACAGTGTGGACCTGAGAATCGCTATGATCTGCTGTAATCGCTCGCCGGCGGGGGAGGCGGCGGTGAGAAATCACGGCGGAGGCGGCTAGGGTTCGGGAGGGGGTTGGACCTGAGAATGGCTTGCGATGCGGAATAAGTAGCAGCTAGGAGGGGGATTCGCGCGGGGGAGGGGGGGTGGGCGCTATCGCGTTTTCAGGCCGGACCGAGTTTCGGGCTCTGCTATGGCCTCGGCCGAACACATCACCTAAAAGCAACGGATTTTCTCAGTTCCAGCCATTTTAAGGGTACTGCTAGAGTTGCTCTTAGCAATTGGCTGCATTGACATGGTTTCAATATTTTTCTTCTTCTTTGTTAAGATGGATGACCATTAGCTTTTAGCCCTTTCAGCTCCGCGCGAGTCAAAAATGCATTGGATTCAATAGCGGCATGCCTGTGTACTCAAATGCAAAAAACAAATGTAAAAACTTGAGAAGCAGGGCGGGGTGGGCACGTTGTGGTGTCGTAACAGCTGTATGTATCCAACCGAGGGCTATAAAATGAAATAAGTAAAGCGAACGGCTCGCTAGCACCTGTGTGCTTTAACCGTTTGCACATCTCACGGTACAGAGCAATTGTCGTATATACAAGGTCGGACGGAAATGTTCCTACTCAAATCAATTCCGTTACTGAAACGTTTCCTCCCACAGCAGCTGCCGCTTCCAAGGTTGGACGGTAGGGATATCAAAAAAAAAAAAAAAAGGTTGGACGGTAGGGACTCGTGACCGCGACTGTGAATGGGCCAACTTATCAACGTATTTTATCAACGGGAATTGACGCACGCCATCCTCAAGCTCACCGGCGTTCAGGTGGTCAGCGATGGGGAACGAGCGAGGGAGGAACAATAGTTTACTAAGGAGATGTTACTTTTGCTTTTGGGTCCAACTGCCGGTGCCGGCGACGACGATGCCGGCAGCTTGGGGCGAGCGCGAGCCCGAGGCCCCACTTGATTGAATATCAAGAAACTTGACCAACCGCAGTTTCAGGAGATAGATATTGGGCTCGTGAAGGTGGATCTCATGCACAACTCAAGGATCAAGGAAGAAGACGCCATGGATCCAAGCTCCAGCATCAAGGAAGAAGACACCATGGATGAGTCGCCCTGCTCGGCGACCTCGTGCTGGAGCCCAGCCCGGAGAGGCAGAGACCCTCGCTCATGCCAGGCGCACGCGCCGGCGGAGGGTAGCGCTTGTGCGGTTGTGCCGACCGGCAGGGTCGACGCCACACGGATGCGTGCTCTGCCGCCGCCGCCACTCGGAGGCACCACCTCGTGCTCGGGCGCCTGCTCCTCCGGCTGGACGTCGAAGCGTGCCGCAGTCGCGAGGGTCGCGCGCGTCCGGCACGTCCATCTCGACAAGCCTGCCATCGCCGGCGGGCAGGCGGCTCGCCCCGTTCTGCAATGCGCACGAGCGCTGCACCGCACGGGCACCACCTCCTGCTCCGGCGCCTGCTCCGTCGGCTGGACGTAGATGCAGGCGACCGTACCACACCTGTCGCACGGCACGTCCGCCTGGACAACCCGCTCTCGCTGGCGGCGGGCGGCTCGCCGCGTTCCATAACCCACGCGCGCTGCGTACTACTCTCCAGCGCCTCCGCCGTCCTCTTCTCTACTCTGCCCGACCGGTGGCAGTGCCCGTAACTGGAGCCGTGGACGGAAGGCCACCCCGACCTGCCGCCTCCCCGAGCCGCTGCTCCTGCGGTCGGCCGGCCAGTTCGCCGACCTGCTGCTTCCCCGAGCGGCTGCTCCTGCGGTCGGCCGGCCACTTTGCTGACTTGCTGCTGCAGGCCACCACGCCAGGGGCAAGGCCGGCAACGGCGAGGTCATCTTCAGCCCCGGCGCCAATGTCTGCACCTACCGTGACTGATGACGCCCAGGTTTGTACACATGCTCAAGACCAAACCATCGCACTTGTGCTCCATCCACGGGTATCACAATAGTCAGTCTTCAGTGTTTGCTTCCAATGCGTTTACTCTTCACTGTGATTCAAATTCGAGTGGTTCTTGCACCCATTTTAAACTCATGTCTGTACTCCCAATTTTGCACTGTTTCGCCCATTGTGCAGAATAAACATGCAGTGCTTGCAATTTAAATTCAGTGCACTCATTTTGTCAGATTCTGTGCTTGCAGTTTAAATTAACTGAAATTGCTTGCAGGGCTTACAGTTTAAATTCAGTGCACTCATTTTGTCAGATTCTGTGCTTGCAGTTTAAATTAACTGAAATTGCTTGCAGTTTAAATTCATGTGACTGTTATGGTGCTCTCTGCAAGTCGATCCATAATACCATTGCCCACTCTGGCTCGTGTTAATTCTTGCAAGTTTATGATCAAATACTTTCTTGTTGGTACTGAACCGTGCTTGCTTGATCTTGCTCCTTGCTTGCTTGCTGTTGGAACAGATCAGGACTACTTTCGAAATTTAATGAAAATCTTGATCTTGTGTACAAATGTCACTGAATCAGGAGTAGGATTTGCTTGGAATAGCAAAAGCATGAATGCTTGGTAGGATTAATGGTTTTATTCTTTTACTTACAGGCTCTGACGGACGGACGAGGAGGCCCGCAGAAACCTGATTCTCTACACTAACTGGGCAGTGTGGTCATGATCTGTTGATCTCCCAGTTTGTAAGTTGTTGCGTCTGGAATAATAGCCTTTAATTCTAGGCAACTATGTAGCTTTACTTTCTCTCTTCGTGGAGCTACATTCAGTAAGATCCTGGATGCTGTGACTGAACCTCGAGTACCTGGCACTCGGTTTCAGTCTATTTAGTGGAGCAGCAGCACATCCCCATCTGTTCAATGTTCAGAGTATATTGTCTTACTGCATTTTTTTTTTGTTTCAAGGATATTTTTGTTCAATGACCAGAGTAACATTGAACTGGATTAAATATTTAGGCAGGATAACAAAACAATGGATTACTTACCGCATCTGTTTTCAGTTTCAAATATTTTCCGTTCAATGTTCGGCCATATTCGGTTACAATAAACATAAAGCCATATTCGGTTATAGCTGACATGGCTGCCAGTTCATATAATATTTGCACGTCATCGTCCAGTAGACATCAAGGCACAATTGTCATAAGTAAAACAAGTGAAGGGCTAGGAAACAAGCGAATAAATCTGTCAAATTTCCTGCATATATTCAGATTTATGCAATGCAGCAGCAACGGTTCTAGCAATTCAAATTCAAAGTGGTTCTTGCACCCATTTTAAACTGATGTGTGTACTCCCAGTTTTGCACCGTTTTGCCCATTGTGCAGAATAAACATGCTGTACATGCTGTAATTCTCATGTGCTTCTCTGAATATAAACTGTAAGGAAGTGCAACGCTGTAGATGCTGTAATTACACGTCTTAGCTTTGTAGGTTATGCCGGCATATATACTTAGAGCATCAAGTTCTGGCCTCCACTTTAAATTCCTCATCATGTACAATCATGCCGGCTGCCTTTAGATACTCCATTTTATTGGAGCAGTTGAAATTCTTTCTGTGTTTATAATTACCCCAATCAGTGCTTGCCGTTTAAATTAACTCAAATTTCTTGCAGTTTAAATTAATGTGACCGCTTGCTTAGTTTATGGTACTCTTCTGCAAGTCCATCCATAAAACCATAGCCCACTCTGACTTGTGTTAATTCTTGCAAGTTTATGACCAAATACTTTCTTGTTGGTACTGAACCGTGCTTGCTTGATCTTGCTCCTTGCTTGCTGTTGGAACAAATCAGGAGTAGTATCGAAATTTAATTAAAATCTTGATCTTGTGTACAAATGTACTGAATCAGGAGTAAGATTTGCTTGGAGTAGCAAAAATATTTAGGAGTAATGGTTTTATTCTTTTACTCTAAGGCTCTGGCGGACGAGGAGCGCCGCAGAAACCTGCTTCTCTACACTAACTGGGCAGTGTCGCCATGATCCGTTGATCTCCTAGTTTGTCAGTTGTTGTGTCCGGAGTAATAGCCTTTTGTAGGCAACTATGTTGGTTTCCTTTCTCTCTGCCTGGAGCTTACATTCAGTAAGGATGCTGTGACTGAACCTCGAGTGCCTGGCACTCTGTCTCATTCTATTTGGTGGAGCAGCAGTACATCCCCATCTCAATGTTCAGAGTGTATTCTATTACTGCATTTTTTTTAGTTTCAAGGATATTTTGCTCAATGTCTGGTTCACTTACTGCACTTTTTTCAGTTCGAAAGTTTTTTTATTCAATGTTCAGCCATATTCGGTTACTATAAACGTAAAGCCATATTCGGTTATAGCTGACGTGGCTGCCAGATCGTACAATATTTGCACGCCATCGTCCACTAGACAGCAAGACGCAAATGTCATAAGTAAAACAAGTGAAGGGCTAGGAAACAAGCGAATAAGTCTGTCAACATTCCTGCATATATTCAGATTTTATTTTTGTTCTGTCAAGGATGAAATGGCTTTGTTGAAGCTATGGAGTAGCAGGTAGGGAATGGATTACATGGTGATTGCACTGCTTGCTTGCTTCTGTCCTGAAACTTTGTAGCTTGCCTGTCCTAACCGATTGCTTGCACTGTTTGCAATATCTGTGTGAAACTTAACTGAATATACACTTGAAATATTGGAGTAATTATTTGTAAAATTACTTTGTGAAAGTATTTTGTTACTCCAATGCTAGCCTATTAAAATTCCAGAGATCACTGTATGTGAAAACTTGGTCCGATTTGCTGACAGCTTTGCCCAATATAGGATTTCTTGTTGGATTTCCACAATGCACACACAAGGTGGAAGAAGAGCTTTCTTGTAGCTTCTACTCCGAGAGAAATTCAGAAAAAATTTCTCTAGAATTTATAGCACGCTTTGACAAAAATAGCACACTCCATTGCATAAAGTACTCCTAGTAGCCATGCGAATGCTACAGCCTACAAGAGACCATGCTTCACCAGTTAGATTAGATATTTTCATCATGTACGTGCTGTCTAATCACAAAGAAAATGCGGTTCTTACATACAGCATGTGCATGTGACTGATACTCCTTCCTGTTCCAGTTTTGCTTACATATTACACTCTTGTTTAACTGCACAGTTCATCTCTCTAGACTTTGATATCTTGAATTGATCCTGCAAAAAATCAAATTAAATTTTGAATTGATCACTGTGGTTAAAGTTCAGTTCATGATCTGCACTTCTTTTCTATGTTTGACTACAATCTTCGTCCGCATGAAAGTTCACGAAGCCTGAGCAGCAGTGGGGTCATGTCTGTCCCTGAAGCAGTCGCACATGTCTAAGCAGGTCAAATAATTCCCCTGTTTCTTCCAGTTGCAGTACTTTCTTATGAGAATAAAATACAGTCTGCTTGCCTTCAAGAAGTTAGTGGAATAGCACAGCTTTGATTTGGACTGGGCATATGAATTGAGGTCTCTCTCTCTCTCTCTCATGTTGATCATTGAAAGCAGGAGCTGTAGAAATCGAAACAAGAAGGCAAAGAAGAAATGAAGGCAAGTTACAAAATGAAGACATCTGTGTACCAGAGAAGCGTCAAGTCGTCCTCTCGGCTCCGGGCATCAGGTACTCTACCCCTCCCTCTGTAGATATTGTTTCTGTACTCTTGCTTTATATTGCTTGGACACTGTACTGATATTGCTTGAACACTCTGGCAGTAGTTGCTTGATATTGCTTCAAGTAGGTACTTGGCATTTGCCTTGCTTGAAGTAGATATTGTTTCCGGCAGTAGGAACTGCTTGATATTGCTAGCAGTAGGATCTTTCAATTGCTATTGCCAATTGTCCACTTGAGTAGCTTGAATGAATTTAAATGAATATTAATTGGGCTTTGCTCTAGCTTAACTGAATATTAATTCAATATAAAATTAATATCTCTGCTGGTCATTGAGCGAGTTCCTTGTTTTCTTTGGTTGCTGCACATCTACAATAAGAATTTTGCATGTATTGCTACTTGCATGAATTTTGCATGAGTACTTTGCAGGAATTGCTAACTGTAAAATGGAGTAACTTGGGAGAAGAGTACTGAAAGTGAAACTGTAATCTTGCTTAACTTGGCTGTCAGAACTGAATGTACTCCTAGCTAGCAAAATAATTCAGTTGGCTGTCCAAATAAATTCAGTTGCCTGTCAGTAAATTTGCTTGGAGTAGATTTGACTGTCAGTAGCTTTAGGCACGAACCGCATTTTTTGGAACTTCTAGGCACGAAGCGCTTTTGTTCGCCAGCCCTCCGCTGGCAACATTTTTTTAGTTCACCTGTGCGCAGAGAACACACTAGGGAGACAAATGCCATGCTTCAAGGCTCAGCAGAACATGTGCTGCTATTCCGGGAGAACAACAAGAAGTGTGGAGGCGAAGTTGCGATTACGGGAGGCCTAAACTGTTTGATGCATTTTTGTAACAATATTTTGAACACGATAACTGAATTCAGATACGATTCCATTGGTACACACATTGTCAAGATCGATACTCAGATAGCTGAAAGTTACAGTCAACAATAATACACAGCAGTCAAAGATCGTGGGCCCACGCCCCAGAACCCCCTGTTTGCAAGTCCTATCGATGGAGTTGGCCTAGATCCTACTCCTATCTGCCAGCTAGACCACGCGAGTCCTATCGCGTTTATCGCTGCTGAGACCACGTCATGTCGCCCGTTATCTCCTCCACACGCCGATCTGCTGCCCCTCGAAACGGCAAAGCTCGCAGGAGAAGTACTCGAGTACAATCTGCATCCAGATCCCTGCGCTGCGTGCCCCTCGCTGACCGCGCCGGCCGGCAGCTCTGCCTACGCATTGAAGGAGATGCTCTCGTCCATGGATGCCTCCATGCTCGCGGTCCACGACGAAAACAACGATTCGCACAGCTCTAGCTCACCTTCGGCTCACGACGAAACGCACTGCGTGCATGCCCCTGCTATCTGTCTAGATACGCACGAGTTCCCACCTCTCCACCGCGCCTCTAATGGCCTGACGACGCCGCCCGACAGCGGTCGCCTCCACCCGTCCCCGGCGACTGATGCTGCCTCATCGCCATTTAAGGACGCCCTCCTCCGTTCTCCAAAGGGCAACCCGTCCTTAGCCTCTACCTCTTCCCAACCGAGCTCTACCGCCGCTATAAAAAAGAGAACCAGCTACCCAGCTCTGCCATACTCACGCATGCCGCGCTGCTACCGTTGCCTCGCCAAAGATCATCTGGTTGACGACTGTAGAGACCCGGTGAGGTGCGCGCGGTGTGGAGTCTCCGGCCACCGCAGCTACGACTGCACAGCCCACACCCCTTAGCCTTCCAAGCTCCGCCGTTCACCGCTGCGATGCCGCGGCCAAGCGGAGCGGACGATGGCGCCAACGCCCAACGCCACCAGCTTCCAGCCATCATCACTGCGCCAGCGGGAGAGATCTGGTTCGGCACTTACCGCGTTGTCCTCGACGGCACTCCTTCGCCTTCCTCTCCGCGCCAGGCGGCCTCGACGGGCATGGATGCTGCCAACCCGCAGGTCATCTCGGATGACGACTCGGCGCCGCTCTCTCAGCGCGCGGAAGCGACCAACGCTGACGAAGGTGCTGCGCGCGCGTTCGTCTCCGCCCGCGCGACGGACTACGCCTTGTCCGATTCGGAGAACGGCATCCTCCTGGGGATCCCAGTGGGACGCGTGGAGCGCCCAGAGTCCTCCACGGCGGCTGCCGCCAGGTTGGGGGGCCCCCGCGCACCATCTTCATCCCGGAGGGGCTCGTCCTCGACACGGATCGCTTCTTGTTCGCGGTCCTCGAACCTGCTGTCCAGGCTCTTTTCGACCTCATCCGCCGGGCGGTCGAGACGGCTACGCCAAATGCCATCTTCACCTTCGCCGCGTCTTCATTTGGCTCCGCGCTGTTGGTGTTCGACGACGAGGGTGGACGAGACTATGTCTTCAATCGATCCCCTCTGCGCCACGACGGCGTTTCCATCTCCTTCGTCAGGCCTCAGGACACGGACGACAGGTCCGCCACTGTCTACGGTCTGATGGTGGAGATAGCAGCCACGAACTTCCCGCTCGAGCTCTGGCACGACGCCGGAGCCTCCTTCGTCTTCAACCACGCCGGTAGGCTTTGCTGCATAGACAGAGCTTGCTTTGACTCATGACAGGTCATCCATTACCTCCAGATCGAAGCGGACGCCACCATCCACCATCACCCTGCACCTGCCAACAGCGACACGGTCGTCGTCCACCTCAGGATTGTGCAGTCCTGGGCCATTGGCATCGGGATGCCCTTCACTGCGCCGGACCCAGGCTACCCCACGCCGTCGCCACGGCGTTACTCCTCTCCTGCCTCGCAGCCACCTGCGCGCTCTCCTCATGACTCGCTCGCAGCTTCGATTGACGTGCCGCTCTTGGCGGCTGTGCCTGCTCCGAACGGCCCTGCGCCCGCGGACACTCTCCGTCAGATCGCTGCTGAAACGCAGCGCGCACACGAGCAGGCCGAGGAAGCAGGGGATGCGGTGGTGGCTGATGCAGCTGACCTCGTCGACTCGCTTCGAGGGCTCGCGGTCTCAGCTTTCCACGTGGGCTCCTCGTCGGTTGCCTCGCCGGCGCATGAGAACGAAGCCAGGAAGCGCCGCGTTCGGATCAAGAGGGCAACTGACAGCGCCAAGAAACTGCGTCGCAGCCACCGCATTGCGGCCAAGGCAGAGGGGAACTACATCGACGCCTTATCCCTCGCCATCAAGAAGAAGGCCGCGGATATCGATGCCGCAACCCTGTCCTCTGCGCTGGCTGGCGCGCTCTCCGACTCGGGGCTCCAGGACAACCCTGCTGAACCGTGCGTCGATGTCCGCGCGCTGGTCGTTGTCGCCCTGGCTTGCGGAGCTGACGAAAAGGAGGCCACGGACGCGATCGATGCTGCGCCGCAGGACGACGCTGACGAGGACGGCGGTGAGGTGCTGCCTCCATCCCCATGATCGCACAAGACATGCAGTCTCCGTCCCAACGGCGTCATGGCCACGTCGTTTACCCGTTCGGGACGAACCCTCGCCACGATCCAGCGGCGTCCACCAGTGGCCCTACCCCTCTCGGTACTGTTAGCTTAGCTAAACCGCGCTTAACGTGCTCGATGCGTGTCCACCCCTCCGTGTACGCCAATAGGGCGTTTTGCTATCATAGGTTAAAGCTGGATCAGCTTAGAAGTCTCGTTTGTAAGGTGGTTATCCAAGTTAATGATTAAGCTCATCTTCGACATCCTTTCCTGGAACATTCGGGGGCTAGGTGACCACACAAAATGTGAAGAGGTTCTTGCTCAGCTCATCGATCTTAAACCCCACATTATTCTAATTCAAGAATCGAAACTAAACGCTTGCGACAAAATGAAAGCCAACACTTTCCTTCCTAGGTTCTGCAGCGATTTTTCGGTTCTTCCAGCTGATGGCTCCAAAGGTGGGATCATCACGGCCTTCTCTAACAAAATCTTCTCACGTATCTCAGAAACGGTAGGCACTCACTGCCTAACAACCATTCTCTCCACGATTTCCTCCGCTAAACAGATCCAGATTACCAACGTCTACGCACCTACGGATCACTCGCTAAAACAAAGTTTCCTTAACGAGTTGTCTAGTCTGCGGCCTCTAGATGATACCCCATGGATCGTTATGGGGGACTTCAATCTAATGAGATACGCGGACGAAAAGAATAAGGACAATTTTCGACAATCGGAAGCGGACCTCTTTAACGCCTACATTCATAATCTTGCACTCATTGAGCTGCCCCTTCTCGACCGGGCGTATACTTGGACCAATAACAGGGACGAACCCACTCTGCAAAAAATTGACAGGGCCCTAGTGAATCAGGCCTGGAACGCGACCTTCCCCGACTCCTCTTTATCCTCCAGGACTCGTTATTTATCTGACCACGTACCATTGGTGGCCTCCATCTCAACAACTGTACCTAGGCCGGCCTTTTTCAGATTCGACAGCTCGTGGGCCTCCTTTCCTGCAGCCAGAAACGTGATTCAAACGGCCTGGAACATGGCTACAACAAGGACTGATGCGGCCCAACAACTGGTGGCCACTCTTAAGAAGACACGAACAGACCTAAAGAAATGGCGTAAGAACACAACCCCTACGCATCTTATGGAAAACAACTCCAAGTTTCTCATTTCCTTTCTCGACGTCATTGAAGAATTCCGGAACCTTCACCCAAAAGAAATCGCTCTGAGGGACGTAGTCATCCGTACCCTGCGTCGGGCTGTCCATGCTAGAGTCAAATATTGGAAAGCCCGATCAAAAATTAAATTTGCCTTGGATGGTGATGAGAATACCAAATATTTTCATGCTTGCGCTTCTCAAAGACTGCGTCACAACAAAATCGACTCCATTGAGCACAACGGCAACACAATCACGGACCACGCTCTTAAGACCAAGGTCCTAACCTCCTTCTACCACGGGCTGCTAGGGGTTCCGACTCCTACCCATTGGCACTTCAACCTGGAAAATGTTTACGCGCGTTCACATACCTCTCTAACCCACCTGGACCTTCCCTTCTCGATTAACGAGATCTCAACCGCCTTCCTTCACATGAATGCTAATGCTAGCCCGGGACCGGACGGGTTTGGCCCGGCCTTTTACCGGACCTTCTGGGGCCTAGTCAGACCGGCCATCCTATCCCTCTTCCATCAATTTTACAACAATACTCTTGACCTCCAGGCCATCAACCGTTCCTACATGGTTCTCATACCTAAAGGAACTGCCCCTCGGACCGTTGATGCTTTCCGCCCAATAGCACTGCAAAATTGCCCTATTAAGGCCATAGCGCGATTACTAACGAACAGGCTCCAGCAATCAATCAGGGATCTCGTTGACAGCAACCAAACGGGCTTTATTCCAGGGCGAGGCATTGCCGAAAACTTTGTCTATGCCACGGATATCCTAAACTGCTGCCACAAGAGAAAAAAATCCGCAATGGTTCTTAAATTAGACTTCAGGAAGGCGTTCGATTCTATAAGCTGGGATTCCCTTCTCACCATTCTACAAGTTAGGGGATTCCCGCCCCGCTTCACCAATTGGGTCAATCTGCTTCTCAGGTCGGGCATGACTGCTGTTCTTATTAATGGCGTGCCCGGGCCTTGGATACAATGCAAACGGGGGCTTAGACAAGGGGATCCTATCTCCCCTTACCTGTTCATCATTGTTGCCGACGTCCTGCAACGTATGATCTCGCAAGCTTGCCATCTCGGCTTGCTCGCACATCCTCTTAATGACCACTTGACTTGCCCTGTCCTCCAATACGCTGACGACACGCTAATTATAGCAAAAGCTTCAAAGGAAGCAGCTACAAACCTCAAACGTATCCTCGACGATTTTGCTTTGGCCACCGGCCTCCAAATCAACTTCTCAAAAACAACCTTTGTACCTATCCACATTGATGCACACATGGCTGCGGATATCGCGGCAGTGTTGCAAACTACGACCTCCTCCTTCCCGCAAACCTATCTTGGACTACCTCTCGGACAAGAAAATACCGCTTACGGCCTTCCAACCTATTATCGATAGCATTGACCGTTACCTTGCCGGGTGGCGAGCGACACTGCTGTCCACGGGTGGACGGCTAGTTCTCCTTGCATCGGTCCTAGATAGCTTACCTACGCACTACATGTCCTCTATTCTCCTGCCTGCCGCAGTGATCCATGCCATTGATAGCAAGCGCAGAACTTTCTTTTGGACCGCTGACGAAAAATGTTCGGGGGCACAATGCCTTGTGGCCTGGGACAAGGCCTGTAAACCTAGGTCTTCGGGGGGTCTAGGGGTAAAAAATCTAAATGCACAGAATGTTTGCCTTCTCCTTAAGCTATGTTATAAATTCCTCCACTTTCCAGACATCCCGTTGATGACCTGGATCCATACACACTCGCCCATAGCAACTGCCACCACCAACTGCTCCTACTAAAGAGACTCCTAAACAAATACATGCCACTTCTCTCTCTTGCCACCACATGTACACTGGGGAATGGCAGGTCCATCCTATTCTGGCAGGACCGCTGGCTACTCCCAGAGCCCTTACAGGATGTATACCCCGCCCTTTTCTCACACCACCTAAAACCGCATGACCGCGTGGTGGACGTCTTACAAGTTGGCGTCCAGCATGACCTCCGATACCGGCTAACCTTGGCTGCTTCCAGTCAGCTTGCTCTCTCCTCTTTGTTGCAGGGAATCTCGCTCTCGGACTCACCGGACAGGCGTACTATGATCGATGGCACCCCCTTCTCCGCCAAGGGGGTATATTCACAGATGCACGCTCAGGAACAGACGTCCACCATTCTCACCCGACTCTGGGCATCCCGGGTGCCTGGAAAGGTGAAGGTCTTCGCTTGGCTACTTGGTATGGACAGGCTCAACACTAGGGCCAACCTTCAGCACAAGCACATCCTCGACCAAGCCACCTGCCCCCGCTGCGACGCACAGGTTGAAGACGCGCAGCATTTATTCTTCGACTGTACACATGCGGCCGCCCGTGTGGGACATGATTGCCATTCCCACGACGTCCATCTCCTGGACAACTGTTTGGGATGTGCCCTTGCCGCACAACGCCGAACGCGGGGTATGGGACTCCATCCTCCTAATCATCTTGTGGAAAATATGGGACGCCAGGAACGCAAAGGTCTTCCGACAGCTTGATTACACCGTCCATGTAACAGTTCATAACATTATCCAGGACCTTACTCTATGGTCACATCGTTTCCGCTCCCCGGAACAAAGAGAAGCCGCCGACTTGTGGCGGAACTACCTCTTAACCTGTATCTCCCAAAATTCTTCTTAATTTATAAAATATTCAGGTGGGGATTCTCTCCCCCCCGGTGACAGCATCAAAAAAAAAAATAATACACAGCAGCTGGACCAATTATATAGTACAGATTTGTACTACTTATAACATTAAAACTCCAATAACCCACATGGACGTCAGGAGCCGCAAGCTTGAACCAAGGCTCCATGTGACATAACATCAAGCTTGTCGGTGGCGACTAGGGACCAAGCAATGGTAATCACCACCTTAACGTGACCAAAGAAGCATTCTTTCATGGTTATTTTGCTATATTCGGGTGGGAAGCTGACGAGCCGTTGTGCAGCAATACCACCAGATTGGGAGTAGGTTTGTATGCCGACATCCAACCTTCCTCCATCTTCTACGGAAACAACATTCCTTGAAAGATATAGGTAACCATCGCCGCCTTTCAGCTTTGCTCCATCTTTTGAATCGACCATCACGAGCTCCCCAGATGCGGGGTAAGTAACAAAAGTGACTTGATTATCTTCAGTGACATGAATTTTCCCTGGTAATGAGGAGCAAGCAACTCGGCCGCCGTACTTGAAAGGCCATTGGGTTGGGTTGACCACCTGGACACCCAAGATAGTGGCCTGGGTTGTTCTTCTAACCATCTGCACACATAACTCTATCTTGCAGAAACAATTCTCAATGCAGACGGTACATGCACCATTGTCAAATATTTTCCGGCACTTGCGCCCTTCGGTGATCAATGCTTTATCTTGAGACCTTGTTTTGCCTTTTACTCTTAGTTGGATTTCAAAGTTGACCGTGTCTTCATGTACAACAGCACGAGACGGCCCAATCAAGCGCAAGAAAGGATCCTGCAAGCATTGACGATAGAACCTTGTTATTAATCAACCACTTGTTCAGAAGAGAATGCATGAATAGAAAATCAATAGAAATACTCCCTCCAATCCATATTAATAGGTGCTGAAGTGGATGTATTTAGACATGTTTTATTGCTAGATACATCCACTTCAGCACCTATTAATATGGATCGGAGGGAGTACATACATTTTCTGTCAGTTCTTGAGAATTGTTCCTATCACAGTAGAAGAGGTAGTTGCGATTGCGATCCACGACGTCTCGGACGACAACCACACCGTACACAGACAACGGCCATCCAAGACCACCAGATAGTTCCGCGAGCTTGATGGAGAATATCTGCAAGGTGTCCGGAGTGGACACGTTGAGTGCCCTGTGTGCAGGTGCGTAGCATGTAAATTGCATGGAACTCAATGCCGCTGCAGCACCCAAGTTAAGAAGCGTGTGTTAGAAATCTGACATGAATTACTACTAGCTAACTAGGCAGAACAATAAATCTCTAATTTCCATGTAGAAAAAGTAAAGTATTGAAGCACCAGTAGGTAATAAGAAAAAGCTAGTGACATAAGCAGCAGGCAGTATGTTTACTCACTCATGTGTTCAAAGGAACCGCAGCTTTCGCGCCATGTAGCTTCCCAAGACCTACGGTAGTCAGCGAACTTCTTCGCTTCATAGGCCATCTTCTTGTCTACTGACGTCTCCTCGTTTGGCATCTCCTCGTCTGACATCTTATCATGATCGGGATCATCCTGGAGAGAGTACGGTCCCAGTCTGTTCATTGAATCGGTGGAGCTGGGATCTGCAGGTTGGACTAACAGCTTGTCTGATCCGAGCATAGGCGCGTGGTCCTGTATGGCAGGCGTGCTCATCATTAAATCGGAGAAGTCTTTGACCATCTGCTGCGAGCTCTCCGCTTGGATGGTTATTGAATTGGTGGCACTGGCATCTGC
>JAPCYS010001000.1:0-15217 GCA_028641055.1 Alopecurus myosuroides
CTATATTCCTCGAAATATCCATCTCCAAATCATCCATTAGCCGGAAAACTCCGGGTCTCACTTTCCAACTCTTTATCAGCGTCCTCCGGGTCTAGCAACGATCTCCCAACCGACTTTGCCATAAATACCGGGTAATTCACATGTCTCGTTTGCCAATATCTTTTAATCTCCGCATTTCCCTTTATTGTTCGCTAACTTTTTGTTTTCCTTTCCTCAGAGCCAAGGTTACCCTTAGTGACCAAGAGGAAACCCCTGCTGATGACCCGGCCATGGAAGACCCGGAGAGTGCTACCAAGCCCCCATTTATTGAAGACCAAGACCCGGAAGACACGGCTATCCCCATGACCGAGTCTCCTCCGCCCACGCATCACTCTGCTGACCCCGACATCGAGTCTCTTGGGTAGCAAAGGGCATCTCCTGCTCCCAACACCCAAGCAGCCAAAGTCGACCCGCTGAAACAAGAGGCAACCCCGCCACCGGGTAACTAGAACCCTAGCTCTTCCAGGCCGGCTCTCAGCGGCCTTGACTTTGAAAAGGTGTTGTGGGAGTACTACTCCCTGAAGGCAGCTGAAAAGGATATCATTTAGGCTCTGGTAGCTGAACATCAGGTAGCTTAACTAATACCATGTGCATACACATCCTAGTCCCCAAGTTCCGGGTGAACTGTCATAAGTTTACTCGGTACTCTTGTAACTATATAACCGTTCTCATGCAGCTTCATGCCATTGCCGACTGACATTTCCTTGTCTGTTTTCAGGCTTATGTGACCCGGACGGATGAAGTTTTGGTGAAAACCAACGAACTCTTGAGGGTTGAGACCAAACTTCGTCAGGAGCTGGAGGTCGAGGTCAAAGATCTTTCTAAAGAGTGCAAGAACTACAAGAAAAAACTCCATAACATTGAAGGACTTTTGAAGAAACTTTCGACCTTTATTGCCGACACTTATAGCTCCATCCTTGGTAAAGCACACCTAATCTCCTGATTATCACTCGGATTTGTCATTTTGTAGGGTCTTTTAACCCGGGTCTCACCATCTTGCTTTTCTTTTCACTCTGCAAGTCCGGGTGAAAAGGCTGAGGATGAGGATGATATGGAGAAGCTAAAGACACTTAAGGCTGTTATCCGGCAATTCTCGGTGGGGACCAAGTGGACCCTCGAGGCTGTGAAGTGGACCGGCACTTATGGTGGCGTGTCCCAGATGCTTGAAGCGTACTCCACAATCCCTGCCTGGATAGATCTTTGGAAGCGCTCGGCATGCCGAGTTGGGGTGATCCGTGGCCTAGCGTTGGCCAAAGCCTACTATCTGAAACTTGAGCCGGCAACGCTAGTGAACGGATTTCCCGAGTTTAACACTGATGGTTCGAGGTTCTCGGCAAAGGACCTCAAAGCCATTAACACTCAGATTCGTCACTCGGCCAGCCTGATTGCCGAGAAACTGGACGTAAACAAGCTCACGCCTCCATATGATGCTGAAGATAAGCCGGTGCGCTCTGATTTCCCGGCTCCCTTTGATATGTTGACCCGGTACAAGGAAGAAGTTTCCAAGAGGAAGGCCGAGGCCAGCTCTGCGCCAACATCGTCGACTCCGGCTGTCCCTCCTCCCGCTCGTGCTGATTCCACGGTTGACCCGGACACAGAGGCGGGGAAAGCTGCAGTGGAGGATGCTGAAGACCCGGCTGCCAAGACCACCCTTCAAGACTCGGCCATGGATGCCGAGTAATGTTCTCGTCTTTTACCCACAAACACTTATTCGGCCAATAGGCATTTGTAATATGCCTGCTACACTTGTTTATTTGATAGTGCGCCTGTGCACTTTTGATACTACTCCTTTGGTTTGTAATACGCTTAAACTTCTATGGCTTTGATGTCCCTTCTGGTCATCCCTTTGGTATGCGCTTTTCAACCTTGTGTTTACATATTTTCGCTTTTCTACACTTTGTGCGATAAATGCTAATTCGCGGATTTTGGGATAAGGCAAAGTTTTTCTTCCAAGTCCCCAAGACCTGGTATCCGGGTCTTAGGATTTTTTGACTAGGTGAACTTTGCTTCTGAAGTCCCCAAGCTCCCAAAAATCGGTTTTTTGAGTTTATTAGCTAGGTAACTTGTTGCTTTCACAAGTCCCCAAGTCCCCAAGACTCGGGTTTTGGAGTCTGGGGATTTGTGGCTTAAGAAAACTCCATGTCCGGCTAAATCCCCAACTTACGAGATTATTTGAAGTTATGCTTAATACACTGTGAGTTTCCGGCTTTTTGCTTTTTACTCCGCATAACTTATGGTTTAGATGACCCTTTTGACCCCCTTTGCTGTAAGCCGGCTTTCGCGTGGATACTCAATGTTGCTTATAACTCTATGAAAACAGGGTCAGGCAAGTCCCCATGGGCATCATGACTGATTGAATTTATAGGCTAGCAATCATGCCACTTTGTTGCGAGTCACATCAAGCTTAAGCAAGAAAGGCCAAGAAAAGTTTGTCTCTATTGTCTAGGTTATGAGATTGCGACTGTACTTATTACAAGTAATCAGCCCTCATACCTTGATGGCATCGTGGCCGGGTCTGAGTTTGCAACTGTGCTATTCAAGCAACCAGCCCCCAAGACCTAAGTATGTACTATGCAATACTAGGTTTTATAGATAACTTAAAAAGAAAACGAAAAAGGAGGATATAAACCTAACACTATATTTCTCATAACTCGGTAATTATAACTGATTAAATGTAATGTACTTACCTGATATAAATCATGATTAGATATAGAAAAAACATGCAAAAGAAAAAAAATACAAGAAAAGTAAGAACCATAATGACTCAATCATCTCTTTATTGATAAGAAAAAGGTTAGGTCAGCAGGCCGCCTCATTAAAAACCCTCCAGTCCCCTTAGATACCCTGGATAGGAAAAGAGTGCGTCTGAAACCTGCTGCCTGTTACATCGTGCGATACAACTTGCAAACCGAATCTATGCTAAGTATAGTAGGGACGTAGCTGAGCCACGTTCCATGGTCTTTCTCGCTCTTGCATAGATGAAGTGGTATGGGTGGTGTTATTGACGGTATCCGACTCTTCCCTTGCATCTACCAAGTAGTATGATCCATTGTGCAAATTCCGGCTTATGATAAACGGGCCCTCCCATGGGGGAGATAACTTGTGCTTTCCCTCTTTGGATTGCACTAAGCGTAGCACTAGGTGTCCTTCCTGGAAAACCCGGGTCTTGACCCGGCGGCTATTGTATCGCCTTAAGTCCTGCTGGTATATGGCGGATCTCTCCAATGCTTGCTCTCTGTGCTCCTCTAGCATATCCACAGCGTCTTGCCGGGTCTTCTCGTTTTCAGTTTCCACGTAGGCCTCCACTCGCGGCGAATCGTGGATGATATCACTCGGCAGAACTGCTTCTGCACCATAAACCATACAAAACGGGGTCATTTGGGTAGATCTGTTAGGTGTAGTGTTTATTCCCCAAACCACGGAGGGTAACTCCTCAACCCATGCTCCAGCAGCTCTAAGACACGGGACTCGTAGTCGTGGTTTGAATCCTCGAAGTAACTCCTGGTTTGCTCTTTCCACCTGCCCATTGACTTGCGGGTGGGCCACAGAGGCTACATCAAGCCGGATACCATTGTTTCCACAAAAATTTTCCACCTCTCCTAAGGACATGTTGGTTCCATTGTCGGTGATTATGCTATGAGGATACCCAAACCGATAGATGATTTTCTTCAAGAACTTGACAGCTGTAGCCGCTTCACAATTTGTAACTGGCATAACTTTGACACACTTGGTAAACTTATCAATAGCCACCAAAAGATGGGTCTTTTTGCAAGGAGACATGTGAAAGGGGCCTACCATGTCCATACCCCAAACCGCAAAAGGCCAAGTCAATGGAATTGTTTGTAGCTCCATAGCTGGCACATGCGTTTGATGAGCGTACCTTTGACATCCATCACATCTTGCCACCAAGCGTTTCGCATCTGCTAGCGCCGTGATCCAGAAAAACCATGTCGATATGCCTTAGCCACAAGGGACCTTGTGGAGGCATGGTTCCCACAATCGCCTTTATGGATCTCCTTCAATATCTGACGTCCTTCTTCTGGGGTTACACAGCATAAAAAGACGCCTGTAGCACTTCTCTTGTAAGCTCACCGTTAATGATGGAGTAACCCTTAGCCCGTCTCAGGATTTGCCGGGCTAGCACTTCCTGTGATGGTAACTTACCTTGTGATAAGAACGCCAGGAACGGCTCAGTCCACTCTGGAATAGCGCGTACCGCGGCCACAAACTCTGAATCCGGGTCTTGATGTGCCAACTCTTCTTTAGATTCGGTTTTGACAGAGGGCCGCCATAACTCATCCAGGAAAACATTAGGCGGAACCGGCTCTCGACGCGAACCGAGTCTCGCAAGCGCATCTGCTGCCTCATTCTTTCGCCGATCAACGTGCTCCACTTCATACCCGGAAAAAGACCCAGCTATCCTGTCCACCTCTCTGCGGTAAGCCGCCATTGTCGCATCTTTTCTGTCCCATGTACCTGAAACTTGCTGTACCACGAGATCCGAGTCTCCATAGCACCATATGCGTTTGATATTCATCTCTTTTGCCACTCGCAATCCGTGTAGCAGGACCTCATACTCGGCCACGTTGTTGGAGCAGTCAAAGTGAATTTGTAACACGTAACTCAGCTTATCTCCTTTTGGCGACGTGAGTACCACACCAGCTCCTGACCCCTCGTACTTCTTAGAGCCATCAAAGTGCATCACCCAAGACTTTGAACTTGGCATAATTATGGGCATGCTTGTGTGAGTCCAGTCATTGACAAAATCCACTAGAGCCTCGGACTTGATTGCAGACCGGGGCTCGTAGTTGATGTGATAATCCCCCATCTCGATAGCCCACTTGGCTATTCTTCCTGTTGCATCTGAGTTTCTGATAATATCCGCCATTGGTATTGAACTTACTACTGTTATGGGGTGTTCTTGAAAATATGGTTTCAATTTCCGGGTGGCCATAAACACCCCAAAAACTAGCTTTTGCCAATATGGGTACCGCTGCTTTGCTTCCGATAAGACCTCGCTTACGTAATAAACCGGCCTTTGTACCGGGTGATCCTTTCCATCTTCCTTACGCTCAACCACAACCACTGCGCTAACTGCCCGGGGCCCGACTGCAACATATAACAGCATGGGCTCTTTAGGACCCGACACTGCTAGAATTGGTGCCTCAGACAGCTGCTTTTTCAGGGCCTCGAAGGCCTCGTCCGCCTCTTGGTCCCATACAAATTTATCTGTTTTCTTCAAGAGTCGGTATAAGGGTATCGCTTTTTCTCCAAGCCGAGATATAAACCGGCTCAAGGCTGCCATGCACCCCGTGAGCTTTTGGACATGTTTCAGCTGTTCCGGCTTTTTCAGATTCTGGATAGCTTTGATCTTTTCCGGGTTAGCTTCAATACCTCGTTCAGAAACGATGAAACCAAGTAATTTTCCCGCAGGCACTCCGAACACGCACTTAGTCGGGTTAAGCTTCATCTGGTATCTCCTCAGGTTCTTGAAGGTCTCCTTTAAGTCATCTATGAAAGTTTCAGTTTTCCTTGTTTTAATCACCACATCATCAACATAGGCATGAACATTGCGTCCAATTTGATCCTCAAAGCACTTCTGAATTGTAACAGCCCAAGTATGAAAACCTACCATTTAGAATGTTTGATTTCTTGTTTATTAAAGTATTGCATCATGTCATCATATTGTTGCATTTGTTTATTTTGTTTGCATCTGTTATTCTTTGTTTTCACAATGAAAATCAAACAATTTCAACTGCTTTGTTTTCATACTTGATCTGTTACAACTTTTGGAATAAAAATAACAAGTGAAAACAACCAAATTGTTCCATTTTATTTCATGTTGATCACTCCTTAATTTGTTGGGTTTAATCAAACAATTAATTCAATCAATTAATTCAAATCACTTTCAAATTCAAACCAAATGTGTTTCAAACAGAACCATTTTTGAATTTATCAACATGCACAAGCCACTCAACTAATTTTAATCAAATTAAATCATTTTGGGTCACCTTTTAAAAGTGTGGGTTTTAATAATCCTTTTAATACTCAAAAACACTCAAAATTTGGTTATTTTTCAAACAGCAGTTTATTTTTCAAAACTTTAGAAAACAAATCTTGGAAATTGTTTTCTTTTAACCTAAATAACTAACCTAATTTTCCTGGAATTTCTACTAACATAAACCTCATGTTTTTCTTCCTTTTCCTCTTTGCTACAAAAAAAAAAAACAGAGAGGAAAAAAAAAAAAAAAAAGCAAAACGCAGCGCGCGCGCAGCAGATAAACGAATCCAACCCACTAAGCCTACGCGCGCGCAAGGCCCAGCCCGCCTAAGCCACTTAACGCTTTGAACTTCGTGCAATCCATCTTCCCCTCGTACGGCACTCCATCCGTGGCGCCACCGCGACCGCGCGGCGACGCCGGCGGCTATCCGCTGCACCCTAGCCTCTATAAGAGCCCTAGGGCACTCCCGTACCTAACCCTAGCTAACCCTAGGTCCCCTTCCCTCTCCGCCGCCGTCCATCGCCTCCTCCCCGACGCGAATTCCTCCTCTGCTGCTACCTCGCCGAGAACTCCCTCTGAATCGGCCACCGCGACGACGCCATGGCCAGCCTCCACCCTACCTGAGCCGCGAGATCGACTCACCGCTCCTTCCTCTCCCCCTTGGACACCAGAAACAACACCGGTGAGCCTCAGATCGACGCCGCGATCTCTTTCCTCCCCGGCCACCGTGCCACCTTAACTGAACCCGACGTGCTCATCGACGTTGCAGGGTTTATCTGCACCGTTCGTTTCCTGGAATCGCTTCGCCACGTCGTCCTCTACTCGTTGAACACCTGCGGGAGCCCGGAGCGCTGCTGCTTCCTCGCCGTCTTCGACATCGCCTCGGCCGCCGTCGTCAGCGTACGTCACCGCCACCTGCTTCCCTACAGAACGGTGGTGAGCACCGTTCCTCCAATCTCTCCCTCCTCTGCATCCGTCCCGCATCCGTGCTTTGATCTGCAACGTTCACGCACTCAATTGTATCGAGAACCACCGTGGATCATCGCCGGCGAGCTCTGTCTGACGGACAGCAAACGTTTGTTCGTCAGAGATTCAGTTCGTCAAGTGTATCCGTTTTCCGTTGAACAATAAGCGCAGCGCACTGTCGCACGCAGCGCGCGCACTCTCTGAATGTTGCGCAGGCGCCGGGTTCGAGCCCCGCGAGCCCCAACCTTTTTTTGCTGTTTTTCTTCCGCAGCGCGAGGCCCACCTGGCATAGACCTGCACGGCCACGCGTGCGTGCGCAGTGCCACGCTGGCCACTGGCCCACGCGGCAGTGGCAGCGTGTAGGTACCAGTGGGTAACAAATGTTTCTGCGCATTTCCTAAATTTCCAAAATTCATTTTAATTAGCAGAATTAAAACAAAACTTTAAAATTTAATAACTTCTATTCTGTAATTCCTTTAAATGCAAGTTTTATATGAATTCTGATTCAAATTTCCTAATCTTTCCAAATATCCAATTTGTGTACTGTTTTGGAAATTACAAATGCATTTTAAAATTCAAATTTAAATAATTCAAATGCTAAATTATAAATTCCATAACTAATTCATCTTTAATCCAATAAATGCAAATAAAATATGTTTTTCATACCATTTCAAATAACCTTTTCAAATATAATTTTTGTTTCCTGTTTTGAATAATTAAAATTTCCTAAACAATTTAATCCTTGTTTAATTCAATTAAAATTGCTAAAATCATAACTTGCTCAAAATAATTTATTTTTGAACATGCAAAATATGTTTTCAAACCATCAATGTGTGAACTTTTCAAATGTGAGTTTGAATTCATGTTTTGAACAAATAAAACTTCAACTAAATTCAAACTTGTTTTAAATTCAATTAAAACCTGTTTAATATTGTTTAATTCATAATAAATTCATCCTAATTCCTATTTCAATATTTGAAACATGTAATCCAACTAAAATTTGATGTTCTTTTCAAATATAATTTTTGTTAATTGTTTTGCACACCTTAACTTGATGAAAACAATAATTGTTTGTGTAACATGTTTAAGTAACCAAACTTTCCAAACTTAATCAATGATTTCCAAAACTTGTTCCAATCCCTTTTCACTTGCATCTATCATTGTTATTTGTTGTTATTTTGTTGTTATCATCACGCATGCATCATGCTAACAACTTTCACATAATAATTAATTGTAAATCATTTGTTCCCACTTATTTCAATGGATCTTTTCCATATGCAATCTAATTGGATATGGGTCCACTTAAATTGTGTCATCTTGTCAAGTAGTATTTTGTTGCATCTATTAACATGACATGCATCATCCCATGTTTGTGCACCTATGCCATTATATTGATTGTTTATCTTTCTGCATTGCTTGTTTGCTTCTTCTCGGATACACGACGACGTTGATACCGACGATACTTACGACATCCCTTCTAAGGATTTTAGCTCAGTACCAGGCTACTGGGTTTGCAGGCAAGTTATCACTCACATGAACCACTGTGTTCCTTTCAACATTGATTACCGATACTTTCCGTTGTTCTTTTCTACTAGCCCTAGTAGTAGTTGTTCTGTTACGAACCTATCACATGAATCCCTTAAAACCTGATATTGCCTCCTCTCCCTTCCTACAACCCATTGTTTGAGCCAGTGTCTTACTAGCATGCTTAGGTTGTTTTGCTCGAGTCTGTTACCCGTTACCTTCTGTTACTATTCCATTATGTTCTGGGGGGCTCGATGTTTAATCAATCAATCATGCTAATGGTATTGTTAAATAATAACTTGATGATAAGGCACCGGCAGGAGGCCCTGTGTGGTTTTGAGGCCTGCTAGTGTCGACCCTAATAGGAAAAGGGTCTTGTCTACTGATCCATGATGAGCGCACTAACCGCATGTGGGAAGCGAGTATGGGCGCCCCCCTCAATTTGATTCGATTCGCATCTCGTCCAAATCGCCTCATTTAGTTCGTGTTTTCCATTTGCCGCATGCATGTTTTTGCGAGCCCAGGCCAGGGTGGAACTTTCGTAGTCGGCATATAGGGGGGCACGTTCTTAGAGTGCTATGAGGGTCCATTTTCTTCTGGGCTCGATTAGCCGTGCGCCCAAGGTGCTTTGGGCTTGATGCGGAGAAGAGTTGAGTTGTGTTGAGTGCCCCGCTTGGTGGAAGGGCCTTTTCCATCTGGCGGGTTATTCATGCGTGTACGGCCAAATTGGTGCAACCCTGCAGGGATAATCTTCTCGAGAAGCGTGTTTTCCGCGGTTATGGATTACTTGGTGAAAGTACTGGCTAACAAGTACTCAGGACAACTTAAACCTAATGATTAACAACCTTACACCCAATGATTAACAACTTGACTAGTAATAGGCTTATTGACACAATAATCTGAACCATCATTAATTCAACTGTGTGAGTTATCCTCGGATTGCTTCTTATGGATAAGGGGCGAGATCCAGGATGGGTTTGTTTGGAGTTGGTTATAGTTGGTTACGATACACGATCTTATCTCCTTTCTGATAGCCGGAAGTGGTAGAATCTCTGTAGTTGGTTAGCGCAGCCAGTTGCAGCATCTTTTATATCCCCTCTCTTCCGTTGAACCCAAGGCATCTGTGCTTGGTGTTGACGGGTTACACTTTGGTGAACTGTGAGTCTTGCTTGCCAGTACGTTTATGTACTGACCCCTTTGGGGCCGTGGTTTCCGCAGACGACGTTTCCGAAGATCTACATGGTGGCTACTACGTGGATCATGACGAGGCTGCTGACGAGTAGATAGCGGACCCGGGCAGGATCCGAGACTTCGTGGATGGGCTCCGTCTGTTTGTTTCCGGCCTCTTAGGCCTATTTGGTTCTTGTCTGTACTCAGACATGTTGAATGCTTCCGCTGTATTGTACTGATGTATTGTTGGGACATGTGTCCTCTGAATGATTGTAATTGCTATCTCTGCTCTAATGAGAGCCATTTGCAACTTATTTCAATCTTTTGTGTCGTAGAGATCTGTTGTGATATCACTTGTTAAACGTCGTTTGCGTAACAAGTTTGGAATGTTTTGAGTACGTCAATGGAAGTGTCCTGATTTCTATGGGATAGTTTACATCGACGGTGAACAGTAACGGTTGGTTGTCGCACATAAGTGCTGGCCTACTCGTAAGAGGACGCGGGTGCCGGTAAGCCCCGTAATCCAACCAAAATACTGTTCAGTTCATACGGTGAGTATCCCCTAGAAGTCCGGGTGCGACATGAATACACCGCTGATACGTTGCGCCGGCATTTTTCAGTCCAAAGGTCATGGTCTTATAGCAAAAAGCACCAAAAGGGGTTATGAACGAAGTTTTCTCCCAATCTTCCTTTTTGAGCTTTATTTGGTGATACCCGGAATAAGCATCCAGGAAACACAATAAGACACAACCTGCAACTTCATCTATGATCTGATCTATCCTTGGGAGGGAAAATGAATCCTTTGGGCAATGCTTGTTGAGGCTTGTATAATCTATGCACATTCTCCACTCATTATTCTTTTTCAGCACTAAAACCGGGTTTGCCAGCCAGTCGGGGTGAAAGACCTCCATGATAAAACCGGCTGCTAGGAGCCGAGGTATCTCTGCCCCTATAGCCTTTCTCCTTTCTTCGTTCATTTTTCTCAGGCCTTGTTTCACTGGTCGAGACTTGGGATCAACGTGCAAGCTGTGTTCGGCGAGCTCAGTCGGGATACCCGGCATGTCACTCGGCGTTCAAGCAAATACGTCCTGATTTTCACGAATAAACTTTATGAGTGCCTCTTCCTCCTTGTTACCCAGGTTAGAACCTATAGCAAACTGCTTGGAAGAGTCGCCCTCAACAAAGGCCACCATCTTTGTATCTTGGGCCGCTTTAAACTTTGCTCTCTCGTCTTCCGAGTTTGGTTTCTTCAAGGCTGTTCGATCTTCGGGGTCTACCCGAGACCGGTAATACCTGAGTTCTTCCTTCCGACAAGCTTGTTCCGCCATTGCCGCGTCTCCTTCATCACACTCGGCCGCCACGGCCCTGTTCCCATATATAGTGATGGTTTGTTTGGGACCCGGGATTTTTAGCTGTAAGTAAACGTAACACGGTCTCGCCATGAATTTGGCATAAGCCGGCCTTCCGAACAGTGCGTGATAGGGACTGCGCAATTTTACCACCTCAAACGTGAGCCACTCTACTCTGTAGTTATCCTTCGATTCTCCAAAAGCGACCTCTAGTGTTATCTTTCCCTCCGGGCAAGCCGAGTGCCCGGGCACAATTCCATGAAAAACTGTGGAGCTTTTCTGCAGCTGAGACTCCTTGAGCCCCATGCGCAAAAAGGTCTCCCAGTATAAGATATTGATGCTACTCCCACCATCCATCAGGACCTTTTTCAACTACCCATGACTTGTTGGGGCCACACCAAGGCCAACACACCGGATGTTCTATCGATTCCGGGTGATCTCTTCTGCTCCATGTTATTTCTTGATCTGACCATCTCAAATACCTCGGAACCCCTGAAGAAACCGAGTTTATGGCCCTTTTGAGTATCTTTCTTTCTTTGTTGGAAGTTCCGGTGGTGTGGACGTGGTATTGCCCTAGCTGCTTAGGGTTAGCCTGAAAACCGCCTGCACCTCCTTGGTTATTACCCGGATTGCCGCCTCCTGCATTGCCGGCGGGGGGGGGGGGGGGGGTCCGTTGCCCGGGTTTCCACCTAGGCCCGACCCTCCTCCCCGGCCTGCGCCTCGCAGGGCCTTATGTATCTCCTTGTTTTTCCATCTCTGTAAGTCCACGCATTGCTCCATCGAGTGATTAGCCGGCTTGCAATTCCTACTATGACGCGGACAAGGCATCCTGAAGGCTTCTATGTGGTTAGCCGGCCGTGGTGGTCCTTGAAAATTGCCCCCATTGAAATTTCCACCATTGAAGTTTCCATCTATCCTGGACCTAGGGAACTCGGCCTCGGTATTGGCGACTAACTCGGAGTTTGCCTCGTACGGACGTTTATGCTGATTATTTCCATTACCGCCAACGTTATTACCCGACGTAGTGCTGTTGCCGGGTTTCCCATTACTGCTCATATTGGTCTTCCCTTTCTTTTCCTCTACGTCTTCTTCAGTCATATCAGTGGAAGCGTGTTTGTTGCACGCATCCATCAACTCCCCCATAGTAATTTCTGAAACGTGCCTACTGGATTTCATGCGCATCAATTTTTGCACCAAGGGTGTGTATCTGCATGTTTTTGACATAGCCTGTATCGCGTCCTTTGGCTGAATATCAGTGGACGAGTGGAGTATCTCCATTACTCGGCGCACCCAGCTGCGAGCCAACTCTCCTTTCCTTTGGATGCATCGGTCCAAGTCATCGATCATGTATAGTTTCCTGCATGTTCCATGAAAATGCTTGAGGAATGCCGTCTTCAACTCACTCCATGAATTGATGGACTTCTCAGGCAAATTGTTGAACCATAGTTTTGCTGCTCCTTCAGACATCATAAGATACATAAACTTGGCTTAGAGTTTTTCTGTCGCATTGCGAATAGACATTGCCATCTCATAACTGCTCAGCCAGGTCTCAGGATCCATAGTTGGCTCATAGTTTACGACTTTACCCGGTTCCTTGAATTTATCCGGGTATGGTTCTGCTCTGATGGCATCCGATAGACATTTAGGCCCGGCCAGGTTTGTCAATACCGGCCTTGCGCGTGATACATGAGACTCGGCTGGCGCAGCCGGGGGTGCGCCACCTACTGCTCCTTGCACTGCTGACCCGGCCATGCGCCTCGCACGGGAGCTGTCGACTATTGCCTGTGGTGCCGAAACCGCGGGTGCCGCTGGCCTACGAGGAGGAGGCGGCATTTGCTGCTGCTCTGCCCTCCGTCGTGCCGAGCTTGACTGAATATTCCTCGTGTTTCCGGGTTGCCGGCTGACATATGGCGTCCCATGCAAACCACTTCTATGGTCCGGGTAATTTGCCTGCTGAGCCACTGCGGTGCGTAGCATCTCTATGGCCTGCCGAGTTTCGACTTCTCGAGGCGACTCTCCCAGTGGAATACGGTCGAGCGCTAGGGTTGCGGCATACACGTTATCCATGGGGTTATTGAAGTGGCCCGGAGGGGTGTGAAATCGTGACGGTGGTGGCGCCGTATTGCCCCCAAGGGTCCCAGCGGGTAACCCGGCTGGTGCGTTGGCCGGCTGTCCCCCGAGCGTTGCTCCTTGAAACCCGGTTCCCTGATTCACAGCCGGGATTGGCTGATCTTGGGGTGTAATAAACAGCGTGGCCGGCTGTAGATTTCCACCTGCCGCCGGTAACCTCGTCTGATGCCTCTGATTGTATATCCTTGTTGTTTGAGCCTGAATTCGATCCTCCAATTCTTCCAACTCACGCTGGCGCTCAGCCATCCCTTTCCTACCAGCTTCTACTTCCCTTCTCTGTTGCTCCAAAGCCCGGCGGGCTACATCTAGGTCTCGGGCACGCGCCTCTGTGTTTTCTGGGGTTATCACTGTTGCCAATACGGTGGGATCCAAGATCAAATTGTTGCTGAATAGAGCCGGATTTTGTGGGAGTGAAGTTCCTGCTCCTGTTGCTCTATTTGCCATGAACCCAAACATATTGCTATTTCGCTCACTTTCCCCTGTTCCGCTAGTGACAGAGGCCGGCTCTCCATCGACCCGGGCTATAACCGGGTTTCCATTAGCCGGTGTTTGTTGTTGGGCTAGCGTTCGCACCGCTCCAGCCGCGGCCGCTGACACATCGCCCTGATTAAGATTGATAGCAGGGGCTGTGTAGACCGCGACTCGGCGCGACGATGCCTGGTGACGATTCGTACTCTTCCTCTTCGCAACTATCTTCTTCGTACCGATCTTCAAGAAAGTGGAAGATAGACTCGGTATCATCTTCTCCCATAACCCGGCCACGCGGGGTCCATATCGGCTCCTCCGGCTGTTCCCTCTTCGTGGTGGGCTCCTTCTCCGGCTCTACTGTCCCGACCGATTCTTCTCCGTCCGATTGAACACATGTATCGTCCCCTGACACAGAATCACATTCATTATGGTCAGAAACAAAACCAGATGCACGTACCATACCGACGAAGACGTTGACTCGGCCAATTGTGATGACAGATCCGGCCTCCAGATGATCCGACTCTGGACCCCAGCCAAAGTCATCCACGATCTTCTCTCCTTTGGGGTTGGTGATGATCTTGCCGATGACGAGGTTCTTCATGCTTTCCCGAGCTTCTCCCGTGATGTAAACACCTTTGGACGTAGGCCCCACGGTGGGCGCCAACTGTCGCGGGATATCCATGCAACACTCGTTCATCCATGCAACGCTCGTTCATCCATCCCTATGCCTACAGTATTTAATCCGTCGTTTACTTCAATCATTACTGCTGCTGTTTTTGTCGCGGGATATTCACGGCAGACGTTACCGGGGGTAACTTAGATTGGGGCAAATCGACTCTGGTGTTTGGGAGAGGGTTTAGCTCAAGGGAAATCATATCAACTGGAAATCTGGAGGCTCTGGCTGCAATGCCGTCGAGATTCTGATCTAGGGTTACAATTATCAGATCTCGCACTACTAGAATACTCGAATATCTGGAAAAACTCTCCCTCTCTCTATCCCAGGAGCCGGTTTATATATTACCCGGCTCTCTGGCTTCCTGTACAAGGCACACCCGGAATCCTACCCGGAATACACACACAACCCTAGGTTTCCTAACCGTGACCCCCAAGGTGCGGAGTACAAGATCCACGCTCGCCTTTGGGCCTTCTGGAAACCCTTCTTTGGCCGAGTTTTCCCCCAGGCATGGCCTACCGGGTTATCATCCCCCCAACAGTTTTCATACTACCGATGTTATTATTTCACTGCTGCTACTAGAAAACTGTTACTGCCGATAAACCACTGCGAACAAAAGTACTTTCAGGTGCAAGTGAATTGACAACTCACTTGTTAAGGCTCACAAATATTCTTTGGCTCCCCTTGTGTCGAATCAATAAGTTTGGGTTTTACTTCCCTTGAAGACTGTTGCGATCCCCTATACTTGTGGGTCATCAATCATCTTTAATATACTTTGCACAATTGGTTGTGATTTAGTATTGATTCATTGAAAAGTTTTACTTTGTTATTCCTAATGGTTTATACATTACTCTATTTGCTATCAACTATAAACCATAGCGTTTATTCATTTGATC
>JAPCYS010001312.1:0-15188 GCA_028641055.1 Alopecurus myosuroides
AAGTTAAGTGACCATGGTATCTATGATTTAGTCCGGGTCAAGTTGACTTGTTTAAGTTCTGCAGACTGCATCTCATTTCAACTGAACCACAAAGGCATTGGCCCAGTCCAGGTCAAGTTTAGTTAACCTTTGGAGTACTCTTTCCTGCCTATAAGTGCGACATGGTCAAACCAGAACTGAGATATCCAGGACTCCTGACTTAAAAAAATGACATAACACCGACACTACACGCTAGCTACATTCACACATTCCCGTTGATTTAGTTTTAGGTACCATTTCCATGGCAGAGCCTCCTCCCGCTGTTTTACTTAGTAAACAATTGTATTCTATACAAACTTAGTACTACTAAATAATACGAAGTGGTCAATTGGTTCAGAAGTGACCTGTCCAATTGGTTCAGAAGTGGTCAAAACTGATCTATACAGCATCAGCCATTCGGATGTATATACAGCAACATGTATAGTTCCTATATATGACAGAGCAGACAATTGGCACGCAACAACGACCACAGTTGCCATGTATAGCTCATTGATGCTTGCACCGGGTTGATTGCGACAAGCAAATGTCCCTGGCTCCAAGTGGCAACATCATATATTCAGTACTAAATTAATTTGTGAAATGAATATTGTAAATGGAAGATGTTGAAATTCGTGTGCTTCTCAAGTAGGACAGCATATCCAGTGGTACCACACCTCACATGATACCATGATACAACTCCTCAAACTGAATATATGAGCAAAACAATGGAAACAATAGGACAAAATTCATCTACTCCAAGTAGGAGTATATACTTTGTGCATTTTTCAGCTGTCATGTGTCATCTACTCCCTGTGCATTTCTGCACTTTATTTATCTTGAAAATACTCAGATCATAAATTACTTTACTCAAATTTATTTATCTAGTTGGTGTACTCTAGTTTTGTGCAAGTACTCAAGATTGTGCAAACTTCAGTAGTCAAGTTCACTGAATATTGTGCAAGTCAGTTTTGCTGCAATAAAACTACTGCAAGTGTTTGTTGCAAGTCTTTAACATTTTGCTACCGCAAGTGTTGTTTAAATTCATTTCTACGTTGTTGAAATTCTTTTCTTCCTTGGTAATTAATACTCGCAACCAGAGTGTGATTTACAAGGACTTGGGCTAGCTAAAAAATTGACGCAAAAATTCGGCATGACCTTTACTAAAAAAAATTCATGCCGGAGTGCTAGAAATTTGCCGGAACGGAAACGAATCAACGTTCCGGCAAAACGTTAGCAACTCGATCAATGTACCTGCAAAACAATGGGGCATTCTGCCATCCATATACCAGGCCAATCTTCTGAAACTCTCTCTAGCCAGACAGAGCAAAACAAAGCACAAGGCATCTGACTGTTGCCTTGCCTGACAGTTCCCCTCTTCAGAAGTTTCGTGGCCTCGGACACGACAACATGAGGATTCATAAATTTTTGCATATACAAAACTATGGGTCTCGTGGTGGCATTGCTTCGCCCTTGTTCTAAAAAGCCATAACCTGTACTTGAACCATTATGCAGTGACATTTCTTTATAATGGTCGCGCTCTTAATCTAGCCAATACTTTAACGTTACAGCTGCATTTGTTTTAGATTAAGCATCTGATGTGGTGGTTATTTCCATGAGTTGGCCCGATAATTATTCTGTGATGAGTGCTAAGGTGTAAAATTCAGAACTGGATAAAGGTTCTCCGAAATCCGGATAATCAATAAAGATGGCATGAAGATTTTTCTCAATTTGTTCATCCTTTTCATTTCTAGTTTCAGCACACTGATCATTGCAGCTGTTCTGAAATATGCAGATAGAAGAAAAGATTTGCAGTTTTAAGACCTAATCTGCTAAGCTCTGACCCTAATAACCATGTCATTTATCCACCTAAGTAGCTGCCGATGCGCGAGTTAACACTTAACAACAAGGAGGGAGCTGGAATTACACGAGGGAGGAGGGGAATCAGGAGAGGAAATCACGGAGAGGCAGTGGGCGACGGAGAGGTGGAAGAAGAACTCGTCGGCGGCGACCTCCACGGGCTCGACCTCCTCGACGGCGGCTTCCTCCACGGGCTCCACCTCCTCGACGGCGGCTTCCTCCACGGGCTCGACAGCGGGCTAGGGTTCGTGAGAGCGCGCGCGCGCGGGGGGGGGGGGGGGATTTGGGGAGAGTTGTGTGCAGTGAGATTGGATCGATTAGCTTTTCTCTCCCTGTATAGATATAGCGCCGGCGCGGTGATTACCTGGGCGCGCCGGGGATACGTTGGGCAGGCCCCACCTGGCAGTGAGGCGCAAAGTAGCGCCGGCGCGTCAAAGCAGCCAGCGTGCCGGGCTAACTGGGGCGGGCCCACCCCCTTTCAGTAACGCATGCACCCTTTAGCGCCGGCGCGTCACTATGCTAGCGCGCCGGGGCTAACTTAGCGCCGGCGCAAGTGCGTGCCAGCGCGCCGGGGCAATGTTTTTTTTTTCTTTTCCATTTTCCCTTTTGTCTTTTCTTTTCCTTATTCTTAATTTATCTATTATGCCTAAAATAAAATAGGATAGTAATAAAGCTAGTTTAAATATAGAAGATAGTAATAAGATAAAATGGAATATTAATTGTAGTTATTTAGAAGAGGATATATAATACATATAAGATAGTGGCGTCGGCAAAACACACATCGATCACACTGTTATCGATTTAATTAAGAAAGAGTTGCACATAATAATACAATGTTAATGATAGTTCCATCGTCACAACACACATTGCGAGTGTTTCCGTCTCATCGTTTCATCACAATCTTCTTCTTTCCCTTCTTGGATGTCGTTGTATACTTTATCCCTATCTGATGACTTCTTCTTGTGCTGGGATCACCTGACCTAGGTAGCGTGGTCCTGCTTCTTCTTTTGGTGTATGTTGCATTGTCTTCATCGGGTTCTTCTATCACTGGGTCTCCGACGAGGCCGTCAAAGTCATTCTCGTTAGCAACTCCATCCATTCCGACAACGTTCCTTTTTCCTCTTCTTACGACAACACGGCTAGGCCTAGACGGGTCGGTTATGAAGAAGCATTAATTGCACCACGTGCTTAGCTAGTACCCATGGCTCATTTTGAGCGGTGGCGTTTGTGGTCTTGCATTTGTTGGCTTCAGGTATACACATGGTGACAAAATATTTGCCTTCGCTTTCGACGTTCTTAGCCCATCTGACACGAAACATCGGCACCTTCTCCCCAGCGTAGTCAAGCTCCCAGATGTCCTCGATCCTTCCGTAGTATCTTTTCTTGACATCGCCTGTGTAGGATTCCATCGTTACCCCAGAGTTCTGGTAGTCGCTACTTTTGTCTTTTTCCTCCGTGTAGAATGTGAACCCGTTGATATCGTATGCTTGGTAAGTCATGAGGTTGGGCGCGGGGCCATATGACAAAGCCAAAATTAGTTTACCGTTCTCGCTGGTCATTGTCGGGGGATCAGCATCAATCTGGTCATTGAACCAGCGAACGAAAGAGGATTTGTGCGCTCTTAGTATATCTGCTTCGGTCATCGGATTGCGAGCATTGTTTGCTATCATTTTTTTGTGCTCCTCTAACCAAGGATCCACATCGTCGATGTGCTGAAGTACTACTAAGCTGGCCCTGTCAAAGTCGGATGTCCGCCCCTCAAAGGCCACAAGCATTTCCCTCCTGCCCGTTTTGTGGCCTGCTCCCTCGAACCTGCCAATGTGCTTGTTTTCCGGAAAACCAACCGGCTTTTCGACGTCCAGATAATTCTCGCAGAAAGAGATTCGCTCTTCGGTGAGAAACCCCTGGACGATGCTTCCATCCGGATGTGACATGTTACGAACGAAACCTTTGATGACCCCGTTCATTCTTTCGAACGGCATCATGTTGTGCAGGAATGCCGACCCGAGATCGATGATATCATCTATGATATGGACCAAGAGATGGACCATTATGTCGAAGAATGCGGACGGGAAGTACATCTCAAGCTCGCATAGGATCGTAACGATCTCTTCCTGCAGCCTTCCGAGTTTCTTCACGGTGATCGACTTCCGAGTGATGACGTCGAAAAAGTTACATAGACCAGTCAGCGTTTCACGGACCTGAGGTTCCATTATCCCTCGGATTGCAACTGGAAGTATCTGCGTCATCATCACGTGACAGTCATAAGACTTCATCCCGCTAAAGATTTTCTTGTTCGGGTCCAGGTATCTCCTTATCAGCCCCGAGTAACCAAAGGGCACTTTGATTCCTAGAAGGCAATAGAACATTTGATTGAGCTCGTTGGGACTTGGAGTGAAGCGGGAGGGGGGCATACCCATTGTTGCGGCTTACCCCTTTTGCGCTTGCAACCGTCCGCCTCTTCCTCGTCCAACTGGTCATCTTTGGTCCTAGCAGCCGGTGGTGGTATTTGAAGGTCTTTCCTGATGTTTAGGACCGCCAGGTCGTATCTTGCTTTCGGCCCGTCTTTGGTCCTATCCGGCATGTTGAACAGGGTGTCCAGCAAGCTCTCGCACACGTTCTCCGTGATATGCATGACATCAAGGCAATGAGGCGTACCGAGGATTGGCCAGTACGTCAAGTCCCAAAACACGGACCTCGTTTTCCATACCCCCAGGAGCGGTCCTGCTGCCTTCTCTTTCTTCTTCTCTTCTCGCTTTCGCTTCTTTTCCTTTCCCTTTCCCTTTCCAGGCGTAGGGCACTCTATCCAATTTTCCAATAACTGCTTGATCTCTTCACCGCTCCTCTGAGGTGGACGTCCTTCGGGCACATCTTTACCGTTGAATAGATCTCCACTCTTCCTCCACGGGTCATTTTTGTCTAGCCACCATCGATGTCTCATGTAGACAGTCTTACAAGACCCCGGTTCCTTAAGCTGTAAAGATGGCGTATGTTTCATGCACCTGACGCACGCCTTATGTCCATGACACACCTGGCATGAAATATATCCGTATCCGAGAAAGTCCTGCACCGTCGTGATCAACACGGCTCTCATTGGGAAATATTCTTCCGCGTAGGCATCCCATGTTTGTACCCCTTCATCCTCCCACAACGTTTCTAGCTCCTCCTTCAGCAGCTCGAGATACAGCTTGATATCGCTCCCTGGTTGTGTCGGCCCTTGAATTAGCATACTCATGTGTATGTACTTCCTCTTAATGCAGAGCCAGGGGGGAGGTTGTATATCCAAACAAATACGGGCGACGTGCTATGTTTGCTGCTCTGGTTGCCAAACGGATTGAGTCCGTCCGTGCTCGCACCCAACCTGATGTTCCTTGCCTCTTTCCCAAAATCTTCGTACTCGTTGTCTAGTGCCTTCCACATGCTTGCATCCGAAGGGTGTGTCAGCACTGGGTTTTCAGCCCGCTCTGGATCATTCATCACTGCCTCCTTTCTGTTCGCGTGCCAGCGCATCATCTTTGCTTCCTTAGGGTCCACGAAGTACCGCTGTAGACGAGGTGTGAGCGGAAAGTACCACACCACTTTCGGAGGAGCGGCTTTCTTCCCTCTCTTGTACCGGTCAGCGCCACACACTGGGCATTGGGTCTTGTCCGCGTGTTCGTTCCGATAAATGACACACTCATGGATGCATGCATGATACTTTGTGTGCGGTAAATCGAGAGGGCACACGACTTTCTTCGCCTCGTCTAGACTAGTAGGACACGTGTTATCTTTAGGAAGACGCTTTTTCATGTATTGCAGTAGGTCGTCAACGCTTGCGTCGGTCCATCCGTGTTTTTCCTTCATCTGCATAATATTGAGTGCTACTCTTAAGCGGGACTCCTCCGGATCGCGGTGTGCTGCATCGTACAACGGACTATTCGTGTCTATCTCCAGTTGCGCCAGCTTAGATTTCCGTCTACCGGCGGCTCTCGCGTCAGTCGTCGACCTATCGCTGAGAAGTAACTCTAGAACATGAGGGTCCCGCACGACTGACGTTAGCGGAGTATTGTTGTCCGATGTTTTATCCTCTCCAATACCGCCTTGTGCGGTAGCCTGTTCGTCATCGTCGTTCTCCTCCTGCCCTTCTTCCCCATTTTCAGCGGCCGCCGTCGCCCCCCCTCCTCATGATCATCCTCATGATCATCCCCATGATCATCTTCCTCATCACTCATGGTCCACTGAGTGTAACCGTCCATGAAACCACGTCTAAGCAGGTGGTCCTTCACTACGCCCGAAGATGGGTTGAACATGGAGCCAAGTTTGCATCTTCGACACGGACAAAGTATGTCTATGCGGTCCCTTCGATGCATGTCGGTTGTTGCACGTTTCACATATCTATCCACGACGCTTTCCCTCATCAAGATGACCATTGTCTCCTGCACGGATCCACACCCGGCCGGTTTCACAGAAAATTTCGGCATGACCTTTGCTAAAAAATAGTCAAAACGGAGTGGCAAAAATTTGCCGAAACGGAAATGAATCGACATTTCGGCAAAACATTGCCAACTCATTTACATGTCATCACATCTTACACGGTCGCAACAAACATAATACAATTCCCATGAATATGGGTCATCATCACATATTTTGGTTGCAAACACAATAATTATATATATCGATATATGTATATTCCGCCAGCACGAGATATGGAAGATCGTAACGTACGCACGACACGTGTCGACCGGAGAGAGCGGTGTGTGTAGACTCTAGCTATCTAGATCTAGATATATGAATATGGTGCATGTGTGGAGAGAGATTCTTCATCGTAGATCTAGATCTAACTAGGTAGAAGGGAGGGGCATGTTTGGGATAGAAAGTTTTGACAAAACATATCATATTTGGCTGGCTAAATATGCTAAAATTGGAAGAAAGGAGTGAGAAAATGGGCTGGAAATGGAGGATTTTCGAGTTGGAGATGAGGAGTGAGTGGAGTGAGTGGTGTGGGTGGTGTGGGTGGTGAGGGTGGTGGCTGCATAAGGTGTAGCATACCACCGGCGCGCCCCCAGAACACCGCGCCGGGGGTAAACTCTAGCACCGGCGCAACAACTGAACACCGCGTCGGGGGTAAATGGGGGCCTGGGCTGTCATTTAGCGCCGGCGCGGTAGGCTTGCAACGCGCCGGGGGTAAGTATATACCACCGACGCCTGTGCAGCGGGACGCGCCGGGGCTAAGTTTGTTGGGAATATGCCCTAGAGGCAATCATGTATGATGTAATTCCCACTGTATTCATAAAGTTATTAAGTTGTCCTTGTTTTGAACATCTGATATATGTCATTGAATATGTGATTCGATTGTGGAACTATATATTCATGTTATTCATACTAGATTGTCCTTGGTCATTTATGTTGTGCTGGACACACACCCTAGACTAATGTGAGTGTTGGCTGATGACACGGTTCCACTTGTCATGGGTATGGTGATGCCAATCCAACGTTCACGGACTCGGCTAAAGAGTTTAGCAAGTCGGACCGACCCACATTGAGATGCAACGATCAAGTCGTCATTTGCATGTCTCAATCAATGTAATCCTTAGACCTGAGGTTGTCGCACAATCCGAGTTGTGGATCATCGACTTAGGTTCTGTCAAACGTTGTTCTGTGACAAGGCAACTATAAAGGCAGAGTTCGGGTCGAATGAGAAGCAAGCTGCGTGATGTGGATAATCAAGATGGGATTTTGCCCCTCCGAATGGAGAGATATTCCTGGCCCTCTCGAGTGATATGATTCAGGAAGCAGGGCCATGCGCGACTCAGTTAAGTGTTAACTGTGTCGGTTGACTAAGAGTTAGTCAGATGAATCGCATATCACGGATCGAGAAGAGAGTTGAACTATTTAAGGGATGACGATAAATCGCCTATAGTTCGACAAGGTATATCGTGAGGCAAAAAGGACTAAGATGAATATCACATTGAAAGGTATGTCGTCATGACTCAATGGTACTTGGGAGTCGGCACGTTCTGCTAGGAGCCGCTACCGATTGATCGATTGGAGTTGGACTCCAATCGTGTCCAAGTCGCCATGAGCCTGCAGGGTCGCACACTTAAGAGCGGGAGCAAGTATTGGTTGGGTTGGACCCGAACCGGAAATGGACTGAGTTAGTGAGTCGGACTCACAGAGGGAATGGGCCACAAGTGTTGTGCAGCCCATTACCATACGCTATATAAAGAGGGGCGCAAGTTGCCCAGCGGGCACGTTAGTCCACTCTCCCATGCGTTGGGAACCCTAGCCCCACTCAGTCCAGCCGCCGCACCGGACCTAGCAGTCCGCCGTCGGAGCTCCTCCTCGTACGTGTGGATACCGGCAGAGGTGCTGTACGTTCAGCACTTCGACGTTCGAGGGATTGGATCGGCCGGATCGGATCGTGGGACTGCACTGCCCCGACGCGCTGCATCGATAATCCGCACCTGCGCGTCTAGTGGTAATCATCGTGGCCTTCTACCTCGGCTAGATCTTGGAAGCATCGCGTAGGAAAAAGTTTTCGTTTATCTCTACGCGTTCCAACAGTGGTATCAGAGCGGTAGCTTCTGGTATTAGGCCCGAGATCCGTACATATGTGATATGTAGTTAGCGTAGATGTGATCTAATTGCTGTTTTGGTGGTCGGTCTATGAGATAGATCGGTTTTGTACAAGGTTGATTGGATCAATCGTACTCGGGGTTAATGGATGATCTGGTTTCCGTGATCATACTGCTAAGGTCGTGAAACAACTTACCCCTACCGGTCGGTTTCCGCCATCGGGGTATACCGTGACACATAAATCCAGTTGCGGTGATCGAAGATCAAAGAGTTTGATCGAATCGGAATACATATCAGATTTGGGTAAAATCGTTTTATCCGATGAAGAAATCCATGATCGGGACCGCGGGCTTTGCCCTGTCGTAGCGCCTTAGATGTCATTACGAGTTTCACAACGCCGGTAGATATCGCGTCTATGCATAACTTGTTTTTGCAGGAAGTTGTGAATGGTATGGCTTATGTGCATGTGATGTGTGTAATCCATACATGATCTGCGTATCATGTTTATGTCAGCCGGCTGGAGCCTAGGTGCTGTCATTTTATTGTATACCGGCCTGCGTGTCGGATTCTCTATGTAAATTTTCATTTACTAGCTAGTGTAGCTTGTTGGAGAACCCGGTGGCATGCAAGTCGATGTACAAGTCGGCTACATGGAGCAAGATGGCACGTGACAAGAGTTGGCACGAGTCGACTTGCAAGCTTCGTGGAGATGGAGATCACCATGAAGAGAGCCATACCATTTCACATTATAATTGCTTTATTTGTGTTATTGTTATGTATCTATTTACCTCTATTTAGATAGTTGGTAGATTCTTTAATCCCTCAAAGAAGGTCTAGTCGGTCGCCCCGCCAGTGCTGCACCATCACAAGTCGTACATTCTTAGTAGTGGGCTCATGAAATTGAGGTGCTACCAATTCTTTCCGGTTAGGTGGGTTCGAGTCGGACTCTTACAAGCAGAAGCACTTGGTAATCTAGACGAGTCCATCACAACGGTTGTGGGGCTCGGGGCGAGGTAGGTTGGGAGCCCGGGGCATGTGATGTCACCCAACTAACAGGAGTCGTATAGAGATACGATTGGCAAGGTGTTGCCTACCTAGATCACTTGACGGCTAGCGGTGATGCTAAAGCTCACTAGTCGGCTTGCTTATTTAGGATCTTGAATCACTTAGCAACCATCGGAGGGATGTTGGTTCTAGTGGGAGCATGAGTATTAAAGCGTTTAATATGCCTGCTCTTTTATGAATACATGTCTTAAGTGTTTTTGCGTATTTTCTGTTGTAGATCAATGGCACCTAGCAACCTTCCTCAGTTGTCCGCGTTTGTGTTGAGGTCAATCCTAGAGAAAGATAAGCTTAATGGAACTAATTTCACCAACTGGTATCGTAATCTGAGGATAGTCCTCAAGCATGACAAGAAAGAACATGTTCTAGAAACTCCATTTCCAGATGAGCCTGATGACGATGCGACTGTCGCTGTCATGAATGCCTACCGTAAGGCTAGAGATGAGTCTACGGAAATCAGCTGTCTTATGCTTGCACACATGGAACCGGACTTGCAGCAGCAGTTCGAGAATGTTGAGGCCTACGATATGATCGAAAGCCTCAAAAGTATGTTCCAGGCTCAAGCAAAGACTGAGAGGTATCAAGTCTCTCAAGCTTTGCTTGGCTGTAAGCTGAAAGACGGCGATCCACTGAGTCCGCATGTAATCAAGATGATTGGTTACATACAGTCTTTGGATCGGCTGGGCTTCCCAATTAACGAAGAGTTCGCTACTGATATAATTCTGAACTCTCTTCCTAGTGCGTATGGTTCGTTCATCTCGAACTACCATATGCATGGTATGGATAAAGAGTATCACTGAATTACATGGGATGCTCAAAATGGCAGAGGCTGATATCAAGAAAGGCATCAGTCAAGTGTTGATGGTGCAGAATAAGGCTAAGTTCAAGAAGAGTTCTTGGACTAAGAAGAAGGATAAGTCAGGAGGTAGCGCCCATGGCCCTGTCCAGAGTGCTCCCTCAAAGACTAAACCTTCTCCTACAGCCGGAGCCAACTGCTTCTATTGCAAGCAAGATGGCCACTGGAAGAGGAACTGCACCAAGTATTTGGCTGACAAAGCCAAGAGTGGAGGTGACTTCCAACTCAGGTACGCTTGTGTGCAATGTTATAGACATTTATCTTGATGATGCGCCTAATAGTTCTTGGGTATGATACCGGATCAGTTATTCACATATGCAACTCGTTGCAGGGACTGGTAAGAACTAGGAGCGTGGCAAGAGGAGAGGTTGACATTCGGGTCGGCAACAAGGCGAGTCGCTGCGTTGGAAGTCGGCACGATGCAACTTCATTTACCTTCAGGATTTATTTTGGAACTAAATAATTGTTATTATGTTCCAGCGCTTAGTCGAAACATTATTTCCGCCTCATGTTTGATGAGACAAGGTTATGAGTCGAATATTAGGAATAATGGTTGTTCTTTATATTGAAAGATATGTTTCATGGCTTTGCACCCGTTCAGAACGGGTTATTTATTTTAAATCTTGATAGTGAATCAGTCTATAACGTAAATGTTAAAAGGTTGAAACCAATTGATCTGAATATGACTTACTTTTGGCACTGTCGGCTTGGTCATATAAGTTGGAAGCGCATGAGAAGCTCCATGATGATGGACTTCTAACTTCGTTTGACTTAGAGTCATTCGAGACATGCGAATCATGCCTACTAGGCAAGATGACCAAGACACCTTTTGCAAGGAGTTGTGAAAGGGCGTCCGACTTGTTGGAACTAATACATAGTGATGTATGTGGACCAATGAGCACGACAGCTAGAGGTGGTTATGAGTACTTCATTACCTTCACTGATGATTGAGTAGGTATGGATATATCTATTTAATGAAACACAAGTCGGAAGCCTTTGAAAAGTTCAAGGAATTCCAGAGTGAGGTACAAAATCAGCTCGGCAAGAAAATAAAGTTTCTACGGTCGGACCGTGGAGGCGAGTACATGAGCCATGAGTTTGATGACCATCTAAAGAGTTGTGGAATAGTTCCTCAACTCACTCCGCCGGGTACACCGTAGAGAAACGGTGTATCGGAACGGAGAAATCGGACCTTGTTGGACATGGTACGATCAATGATGAGTCGGACAGATCTACCTTTATCAGTTTGGGGTTATTGTCTAGAAACTGCAGCTTTCACACTAAAACAGAGTACCATCAAAGTCAGTAGAGAAGACACCACATGAGATGTGGACTGGTAAAAAACCAAGTTTGTCTTTCTTAAGATTTGGGGTTGTGAAGCATTTGTCAAGCGACTTCAGTCGGACAAGCTCACGCCCAAGTCGGATAAGTGTATTTTCGTGGGGTATCCGAGGGAAACCTTGGGGTACTACTTCTACAAACCGGGAAGAGGGCAAAGTGTTTGTCGCTCGGAATGGTGTCTTCCTTGAGAAAGAGTTTCTCAGTCGGGAAGTCAGTGGGAGCACGGTGCAACTCGAAGAAATTCGAGAGGAACCAGCTAGATGCGAGTCGGCAATGGCCTTGGAGGCTGAGCCGGTCGTGGTACCTACACCGGTTACAGCACCTGAACCTCGGAGATCTGCCAGATTACAGAGTGCTCGAGATGTTTTACTGTTAGACAGTAATGAGCCGGCAACTTATTCGGAAGCGATGGTGGGATCTGATTCCGAGTCATGGCTTGGAGCCATGAGATCCGAGTTTAAAGTCCATGGATGAAAACCAAGTTTGGAATTTGGTTGATCTGCCTGACGGTGCAAGACCCGTCGAGTGCAAATGGGTCTTTAAGAAGAAAATTGATATGGATGGAAATATTTCCGTCTATAAAGCACGACTTGTCGCGAAGGGGTTCCGACAGGTTCAAGGAGTTGACTACGACGAGACTTTCTCGCCCGTAGCGATGCTTAAATCAATTCGGATCATGTTAGCCATAGTTGCTTATTTCGATTATGAGATATGGCAGATGGATGTCAAGACAGCTTTCCTTAATGGAAATTTAACTGAGGACGTGTATATGATACAGCCCGAAGGTTTTGTCGATCCAGCTAATGCTGACAAGGTATGCAAACTTCAGAAATCCATTTATGGGTTGAAGCAAGCATCTCGGAGTTGGAACATTCGCTTTGATGAGGTAGTCAAATCGTTTGGCTTCATCAAGAGCGATCATGATTCTTGTTTATACAAGAAGTTTAGTGGGAGCAAAGTAAACTTTCTAATCTTATATGTGGATGACATATTACTGATTGGAAATGATGTCATGATGTTGCAAGAAACCAAAGAGTCATTGGAAAGGAGTTTCTCAATGAAGGATTTGGGTGAGGCAACTTACATATTAGGAATCAGGATCTATAGAGATAGATCCAGGCGGCTCATTGGATTGAGTCAGAGTACATATCTGGACAAGGTTTTGAAGAAATTCAAAATGGAAGAGTCCAAGAAGGGATTCTTACCAATGTCCCATGGTATAAAACTTAGCAAGACTCAGTGTCCTTCGACGACTGATGAGCGAAGTCGGATGAGTGTGATCCCGTATGCTTCGGCAATCGGATCCATCATGTATGCCATGATTTGTACTAGGCCAGATGTTTCCTATGCTCTACGTGTTACGAGCAGATACCAGGCTGACCCTGGCGAAGCCCACTGGGCAGCGGTTAAAAACATTCTTAAGTATTTGAGAAATACTAAGGAAATGTTCCTAGTTTATGGAGGTGATGAGGAATTCAGTGTAAAGGGTTACACAGATGCGAGTTATCTCACCGACTCAGATGATTCTCGTTCGCAATCGGGATACGTGTTCGTAATGAACGGAGGAGCTGTGAGCTGGAAGAGTTCCAAGCAAGATACGGTGTCTGCATCTACAACAGAGGCTGAGTATATTGCTGCCTCAGAGGCGGCAAAGGAAGCTGTTTGGATCAGGAACCTCCTGATTGATCTTGGTATGGTTCAGGGCGCGTCCAATCCTTTGGACGTATTGTGACAACAATGGTGCTATCGCACAGGCCAAGGAACCTAGACAACACCAGAAGAACAAACATATACTCATGCGGTACCACCTCATTCGCCAGTTTGTCGAACAAGGTGATATCAAGTTATGCAAAGTACACACGGATGCAAACATTGCAGATCCATTGACAAAGGCGCTACCACAGCCTAAGCATGAGGCGCACACGAGAGGTATGGGCATTAGATGCCTAGGCATATGATGCCAGGATGATTGACTCTAGTGCAAGTGGGAGACTGTTGGGAATATGCCCTAGAGGCAATCAGTATGATGTAATTCCCACTGTATTCATAAAGTTATTAAGTTGTCCTTGTTTTGAACATCTGATATATGTCATTGAATATGTGATTCGATTGTGGAACTATATTCATGTTGTTCATACTAGATTGTCCTTGGTCATTTAGGTTGTGCTGGACACACACGCTAGACTAATGTGAGTGTTGGCTGATGACACGGTTCCACTTGTCATGGGTATGGTGATGCCAATCCAACGTTCACGGACTCGGCTAAAGAGTTTAGCAAGTCGGACCGACCCACATTGAGATGCAACGATCAAGTCGTCATTTGCATGTCTCAATCAATGTAATCCTTAGACCTGAGGTTGTCGCACAATCCGAGTTGTGGATCATCGACTTAGGTTCGGTCAAACGTTGTTCTGTGACAAGGCAACTATAAAGGCAGAGTTCGGGTCGAATGAGAAGCAAACTGTGCGTGATGTGGATAATCAAGATGGGATTTTGCCCCTCCGAATGGAGAGATATTCTCTGGGCCCTCTCGAGTGATATGATTCAGGAAGCATGGCCATGCGCGACTCAGTTAAGTGTTAACTGTCGGTTGACTAAGAGTTAGTCAGATGAATCGCATATCACGGATCGAGAAGAGAGTTGAACTATTTAAGGGATGACGATAAATCGCCTATAGTTCAACAAGGTATATCGTGAGGCAAAAAGGACTAAGATGAATATCACATTGAAAGGTATGTCGTCATGACTCAATGGTACTTGGGAGTCGGCACGTTCTGCTAGGAGCTACCGATTGATCGATTGGGAGTTGGACTCCAATCGTGTCCAAGTCGCCATGAGCCTGCAGGGTCGCACACTTAAGAGCGGGAGCAAGTATTGGTTGGGTTGGACCCGAACCGGAAATGGACTGAGTTAGTGAGTCGGACTCACAGAGGGAATGGGCCACAAGTTGTGCAGCCCACCATACGCTATATAAAGAGGGCGCAGGTTGCCCAGCGGGCACGTTAGTCCACTCTCCCATGCGTTGGGAACCCTAGCCCCACTCAGTCCAGCCGCCGCACCGGACCTAGCAGTCCGCCGTCGGAGCTCCTCCTCGTACGTGTGGATACCGGCAGAGGTGCTGTACGTTCAGCACTTCGACGTTCGAGGGATTGGATCGGCCGGATCGGATCGTGGGACTGCACTGCCCCGACGCGCTGCATCGATAATCCGCACCTGCGCGTCTAGTGGTAATCATCGTGGCCTTCTACCTCGGCTAGATCTTGGAAGCATCGCGTAGGAAAAAGTTTTCGTTTATCTCTACGCGTTCCAACAAAGTTTGCTCCGAGGGGGGGCCTGGCCTGCATTTAGCGCTGGCGCGCTGCACACAGTGAGCGTCGGGGGTAAGAACTTAGGGCTGGCGTAGCTTAATCCAGAGCGCCTGGGTTAGTTACCGCCGGCGGATCCAGCTGTTGTTGCGCCGGTGCTACCATAGGCTGCTATAGGCTATTCCCTAGTAGTG
>JAPCYS010003304.1:0-15178 GCA_028641055.1 Alopecurus myosuroides
ACCCCTATAAAAGGAGGGTGATGGCTCTCCCTCCTCCACACACTTGGTGTCATCTCCACCTCCCTCCCCCCGCTGCTCCACCTCATGTTCATGCGCTTGGCGAAGCCCTGAACAAAGTTTTCTCCACAACCGCACTGTCGTGCTGCTGGAGTTCGAAGGGATCCTCTACTTCCGTTGCCCCGCTGGATCAAGGGAACATAGGTCGTCATCAAGCCGTACGTGTGACCGATCACGGAGGCACCGCCGGATTGCGGTGCACATATTCTCGGTCTTGAGATCGGTGCGAGTACAAATACGCCAACAAAGAGATTCGATCTCGTAACGCTTAGAGTCTTCGAGGGTATGTTTTCTTGAGACTCTTTCTCCTCGACGCCTTTCATCTCCTAGATTAGATCTTGGCCCTTCGGGTTTATCTTGTGTAGGAAAAAAAATTCTATGAAACGTACCCTTCACAAGCATATAAAACCCTTCATCTCATTACTCAAGGCATCAAACCCCTATTCCTCTTCATGCTCTCATTGCCCTCAGACATGGAGATATGAGCATCCCATGTTTCTTTGGTAGTGGAGAATTGTTGAATGTGTGGCATTATCTTCTCTCCCACGGCTTATTGAATGATGTACAAAGCCACGAAGTTGATTTGACAATCAAACACTTCTCTTCTTGTCAAGTTCTTTGGATCAAAGGGCTTGTATGTATCTTCAATGATTCTCCATAGCTTAATGCAAGAAGAGTTCAAGTGAGTTTTCATGAAATATTTCCATTGACCAAAGGAATGTGCATCAATTTTAGGAGGGTCATCTCTATTGTTTATATGAGGGTGATGAATAGGAGGGTTAGGAGAGTACCATTCAGGAACCGCATGGAAATATTCCTTCCCATCCTTTACCTTAGAAGGTGAGGGTTTCTTAGGCGATGAAGATTCACTTTTAGTTTCTTCACCCCCTTAGTCTTTGTCATCCGGAAGGGTATCCTCCGGAGACGCCGAGTTGGAAGGAGCCACGTCCTTGCCTTTCGTGAGTTGTGCTGTCATTTCATGCAACCCTTGCATTTGGGTATCCATGGAGGAGGTCAAGGAAGCATGCATTTCCTTGAGATCATCCATGGTGGCCGGAGCCGTGGCCACGGTAGTTTCCTCTTCGATGGTCATACTTTCTCTTAGGCAGTTAAGCCCAAATTAAGAGCTGAGGCTCTGATACCAATTGAACGTATCATATGGGCACCTACAGGGGGTGAATAGGTGCTACCTCCAATTTTTAATACTTTTTCGATTTAGGCTTGACATAAAGGTAAATTCTCTAGATATGCAAACACAGTGAATGTACCTATATGACAAGGACTACACTAAGAAAGATACAAAAACAAAGTAAAGCTAAAGGATAGAAGGAACCGATGGTGGAAGCATGCAAAGACAAGGATGTATTCCCGAGTTCCTCCTTTTGAGGGGAGTACGTCTCGTTGGAGGTGTTAGTTTATCCATGATAGCCTACTCAACGCCATAAAAGCCTCATCCTATTCTCCGATGAACCTCTCCACGAAGGCCTAGTCCACCTTCCACTATTGGAATCCTTCAAGGCGGAATCCGGTGCCTTTACAATGGGCTTGGGGCACACACCCACAACTGAATTGGGGGCTCCCCAAATCACCACGAATCTGCTACAAGAAACACAAGTAAGCAACAAGACGTCCAGGTTTCCCACAAAGAAACCCTAGACTCAAATCACTCAAGTGAATGAGGGGGAAATGAAGAACGTCTTGGTGAAGATGTAGATCGAGACCTTCTCCTTCAATCCTCCAAAGATCAACGAGATTGAGTTGAGGGATTGGGAGATCTTTTGAGGTGGGTGAGCTCTTTAATGGTGGCTTTAAATGCTAAACTAGGTAGCTGGAGCAATAAGAAGGAGGGGGTATTTATAGCCCTCCTCCAAATGTAACCGTTTCACTTGAATTTGGGGGCGGAATATCCGTCCCAAGTAGGGGCGGAATATCCGGTCCCCTGGAAATATCCGGCCTCCTGCCAAATATTCCGGCCCAAATTTCCAAGCCACCTATGCGAGCAAACCACCTGGGTCCTAGGCTGTTTTCCGCGATCTTGCTCTGCACCCTGGAATATCTGGGTTTCACCCAATATTCCGGCCTCAAGGTTCCATATGGCTTCTGCGAGAGAACCACACAGGTCCTTAGTGGAATTTTTGTCTGGAGGTCTTCGCACCAGAATATCCGCCCTAGACAAAATGTCTGGGCCAATATTTCGATTTTTCCAGGAGAAGTCATAGTCTGCTCCTTACCCGAATTTTTTCGTTGAACAAATCACACCGGAATATCCAACCTTGGACAAAATGTCCGGGACAATATTCCAGACTTTCCAAGGGATGCCACATACTGATCCTTAGGCAATTTTTCGCTTGGAAAACTTCACCCCGGAATATTTGGCCGCAAACAAAATGTCTGGGACAATATTCCGCTCAATCCAGGGGAAGGGGCACTCTGGTCCTAGCCTATTTTTGACTAGGAAAATTGCCACCGGAATATACGACCTTAGCCAAATATTCCGGCCTAGACAGTGAGTGTCATAACACTTTTGTCTGATATTTCCGGTGGCACCAATTTGTATGATTTCATCTATAAACCTGTACCACTCAACCACATTGTTAAAATATCACTAGTTTTGCTATCTAACACATAAAACATAAGGAATCAATAAATGTTCTTTCACATAGTGAATTTGTCAAAAAAAAAAGTTAGTGCATTTATTCCTATTTTTCGGTCAAAGAGCGATGATAATTTTATTTGGGGGGGAAACAACAAGAATCATTCAAGAATATAAAGGTTTCTTTCTCCACTCCTCCGGTATTGTGAGCACACATACCTGGAGAGCCTTCTAAGTTTTATATTTCTGCGGAGGAAGGCACTATTGGTGTTGTTTTGACACAAGATGATATGGATATAATAGGGTTGATACGTCCATTTTGCATCACTATTTTATATCATAATTTACTGCTATTCATTGATATATTTCATATTTAGAGATGATACTTATGTTATTTCATCTATGTTGCATGTTTGATGATTATTGGAGAATTAACTTCCGGAACCATAATTCTGCTGGAAAAAGGACCGTCAAGATACCATATTTCTGAAGATCAGTGATTCACATAAAACATCGGGAAATTCCTATTTTTCCAGATGACAGAGCCAGCCAAAAGGGGAGGAAGAGGTGGGCCACTAGGGGGCCACACCATGCCATGGCGCGGGCTACCCCCTAGCCGCGCCGCCATGTGGTGTGCTTGTCCTGGCCCACCACTGCCGGTGCCCCTTCGCGTACTTCAACCCCCCAAAACCCTAAGACTCGGGGAGCCATCGAGGAAATATTCCGTCGCCTCCAAGAGGCGGAAAACAACAGAGAGATAAAAGCTCCCCGGTAGGGAGAAATCTGCCGGGAACATTCCTTCCCGGAGGGGGAAATCATCTCCATCGTCACCGTCATCAAGCTGGACTTCATTGGTATCATCATCGTCGTCGTCTCCACTACCATCACCAACATCTCCACCTCTCCACTCCGTTCCGCTGTAACATCTAGGTTTGAATCTTATCTATTTCATAGGGGAAACTTTCCCGGTGTTAATTACTCCTTATGGTTGATGCTATTGAGTGAAACTGTTGAATTAAGGTTTATGTCCAGATTTTTATTCATCATTATATCACCTCTGATCATGATCCATATGATGTCTTGTGAGTAGTTCATTTAATTCTTGAGGACATGGGAGAAGTCAAGATGTTAGTAGTGGAATTATGTTGAGTAATATTTAATGTTTGATATTTAAGTTGTGGTGCTATTCTTCTACTGGTGTCATGTGAACGTCGACTACATGATACTTCACCTTCATGGGCCTAGGGGAATGCATTGTGTATTCGTCTACTAATTGTGGGGTTGCCGGAGTGACAGAAACCTAAACCCCCGTTAGGAAACCGATGCATGAGGGAGTGTAGGATCCCAGAGTTTAAGGTTGTGGTTAGATTTATCTTAATTACTTTCTTGTAGTTGCGGATGCTTGTAAGAGGTATAATCAGAAGTATGTATTAGTCCAAGTTAGATCAGTACATTAGCATAGGTTCACCCACACAACACCTATCAAAACAATAAAGATTAATCAGATCTATGAAACGAAAGCACTTGACGAAATTCCCGTGTGTCCTCAAGAACATTTGGTCATCATAAGTAAACCAACCGGCTTGTCCTTTTCTCTAGAATGGATTGTGCCACTTGCTGCAATTAATATTACTGTCATTTATTTACTTGTACTTTATTTATCTGCTATATGAAAAACCTCTGAAAAACCTGTCTGCTAGTATATACAGTGAATCCTTCATCCAAACTGCTTGTCAGCACCTTCTGCTCCTCGTTGGGATCGACACTCATATTTATCGAAAGTACTACTATACACCCCTTATACTTATGGGTTATGAGGGGTACATGATGATTTTTCATGCTTGAGTTGGAAGGAAATATTGAACTTAGTTGATGATTGTTATGAGGTTAATTCCTTCTTAATTCAATGTGATGTTTGTGTTTATAAGAATGCTATACTACCTAAGCCTATGTATTTATGTATGATTAGGTTTATTAATAACACAACCATGATGGGAGGAGAGGAGAAACAAGACAAGGAGGAGAGCATGGAAGATGATGATCATGTTGATACAAGGGAGGAGAGGGAGGAAGGAGCTAAAGGATCCAACCACATAATAGGCGCATTGGAGGTTGATATGGGAGAAACAAGGATATGTCCTTGGCTGTCCCAAACGTTTTTATTTAGGGACCTGCGAGTCCATATGACTGAACCAATGATGGATTCGGTTTGTATACATGGTTTGAGTCCAAATCGAGTTGGAATAGGTTAGGTTTGGGCCCAACTTGAGTTGACCCAAGTGGTGGTGCGAGTTGGTCCTTGGCCGCACCCCACCCCCTCATATATTCATAGGAGCCACAAAATTATAGGGCGACCAAGTTAAAATTAGAACCCTAGATTTCCAGACTTGAACAATGTTCACTACAAGAAATGCGTTGATACATGACGTTCTCTCAACGACGATGGACAAAATCGTCATAAAGTTATGACGATTTCGTGCCATGTCGTCGTAAGCTGTTATAGGGGGTTAAAACCCAGAATTATCACGACGATTTGGCAAAAAACGTCGCAATTTTATAAAACGAAATCGTCATAAACAGCCTAAAAGTGGATGCATTGATATTACATTATCAATTTCGCCTACGTGTCGTGTCTACTAGATGGCCATATAACCAATTTCGCCTACGTGTCGTGTCTACTAGATGGCCATATCATCGTTTCGCCTACGTGTCGTTATTTTTTACACAACTACTTATCATATCACCAATTCCGCCTATGTGGCATGTCTACTGGATGGCCATATCATGGTTTTGCCTATGTGGCACTTCTATCAGGTACGAACTGACATGTGGGACCAACCAACTGCACGATGGGGTCCCACACCGAGTGAGTACAGCTTGCTGCACCACCGAATGCTTCCAGCGCGAAAATAGGCAAAAATGTCCCGGCCAGGACTCGAACACGGGACCTCCCGCGCAACAGGACAAGCTCCGACCACTAGGACACCGTACACTACGTGATACAAGGGAAGACCGAGCCTACTTAATATTTCGTTTTTAGCGCGAAACTGCAAAAATAGCCGGCCGGGGACTCGATCCCGCGACCTCGACACGCACGAACCACTGGGCCAACGAACGCCACTTGATACATAACGAATACCCAGGCTACTTAATCTTTCGTTTTCACTGCACAGGGCTCCCGCTGCGGCCATGGGCCGAATCTGGGCCTAGCAAGCAACGCTCGCATGCGCCTTGAGGGCCAGCATCTGCCCTATTGTGGCTCGGGACTTTTTTTTCTGTTTTCATTTCTATAATTTGAATTTGGCCTCCAAATGGACCGAAATCAATTTTTAAATTTTTGTAAAATTAATCCTGGTAATTATTGGTAATTTTCAACCATTTGAAATTACACTTTTGACGTCAAAACAACAGATATGAATATTCTTACTTAGGTGTTGCATATTGGTAAATTATTATTGTTTCTATGAAGAAATAGGTAGTTTTGTATCTAAAAATGATTTTTACAAAAAATCATGAGTAAACTATGAGGCACCTGTAGTTCAAATTTGGCCCGGTTTCAGCGGAATAGTTGAAATTTGTCTTTTTCGAAAGAGGTGTATTTTGAGCTATTGAGAGGTAGTAAGTTTGTTATTTGTAGATAACATATGACATAATACATTTAGAATTTTACTTTGTACATTTTTGCAACATATTTTGTGTATGTGCTTCAAAAAAAAACCAGTTTTGACACTTCGGAAATGGAAAATGGTATTTTTATTCAAAGAAAAATAAAACTTTCTTCGTGAACATTGTTAGTTGCACCAATATGCATCTTTGTGTGGAATATGGTCACATTTAAACAAACTATGCCATGGATGTGGCCAAAACATCCGTCATTTCGCTCGAAAGCCATGAATTTTCGTACGAGATAGCTCATTTTTGTGAACACATTTTCCACCAAATTGTCTTATTCGAAGTTTATTATTTTTGTTGAATACTAGGACATATATAACAACACCACGCGAAGATCTTGCATCGTTTCGAGTTTTTTTGAATTTTATGGAATTTTCAAAGCCGGTTTCGGAAAACGGTCAGAACGGGGGACATGACCGTTCGTACCTAGGTGTTGAATCTTGATGAAATCTTGGTACATCTCTATTGAAATAGGTAGTTTTGTATCTAAAAATGATTTTTACAAAAAATCATGAGCAAACTATGAGGCACCTGTAGTTCAAATTTGGCCCGGTTTCAGCGGAATCGGTTGAAATTTGTCTTTTTCGAAAGAGGTATATTTTGAGCTATTGAGAGGAAGTAAGTTTGTTATTTGTAGATAAAATATGACATAATATATTTAGAATTTTACTTTGTACAATTATGTAACATATTTTGTGTATGTGCTTCACAAAAAACCCAGTTTTGACACTCCGGAGATGGAAAATGGTATTTTTATTTAACGAAAAATTAAACTTTCTTCGTGAACATTGTTAGTTGCACCAATATGCATCTTTGTGTGGAATATGTTCATATTTAAACAAACTATGCCATGGATATGGGCAAAACATCCGTCATTTCGCTCGAAAGCCATGAATCTTCGTATGAGATAGCTCATTTTTGCGAACACATTTTCCACCAAATTGTCTTATTCAAAGTTTATCATTTTTGGTGGATACTAGGACATATATAATAACACCACGCGAAGATCTTGCATCGTTTCGAGTTTTTTTGAATTTTCTGGAATTTTCAAAGCCGGTTTCGAAAAACGGTCAGAACGGGGGACATGACCGTTCGTACCTAGGTGTTGAATCTTGATGAACTCTTGGTACATCTCTATTGAAATAGGTAGTTGTGTATCTAAAAATGATTTTTACAAAAAATCATGAGCAAACTATGAGGCACCTGTAGTTCAAATTTGGCCCGGTTTCACCGGAATCGGTTGAAATTTGTCTTTTTCGAAAGAGGTGTATTTTGAGCTATTGAGAGGTAGTAAATTTGTTATTTATAGATAAAATATGACATAATATATTTAGAATTTTACTTTGTACAATTATGTAACATATTTTGTGTATGTGCTTCACAAAAAAACCCAGTTTTGACACTCCGGAGATTGAAAATGGTATTTTTATTCAACGAAAAATAAAACTTTCTTCGTGAACATTATTAGTTGCACCAATATGCATCTTTGTGTGGAATATGGTCACATTTCAACAAACTATGCCATGGATGTGGCCAAAACATCCGTCATTTCGCCCGAAAGCCATGAATCTTCGTACGAGATAGCTCATTTTTGTGAACACATTTTCCACCAAATTGTCGTATTCCAACTTTATTACTTTCAGTGGATACTAGGACATCTATAACAACACCACGCGAAGATCTTGCATCGTTTCGAGTTTTTTTGAATTTTCTGGAATTTTCAAAACCGGTTTCGGAAAACGGTCAGAACGGGGGACATGACCGTTCGTACCTAGGTGTTGAATATTGATGAACTCTTGGTACATCTATATTGAAAAAGGTAGTTGTGTATCTAAAAATGATTTTTACAAAAAATCATGAGAAACATATGAGGCACCTGTAGTTCAAATTTGGCCTGATTTGAGCGGAATCGGTTGAAATTTGTCTTTTTCAAAAGAGGTGTGGTATAATAACTTTATTTCAACAGACTATGGTTATTTCAACATGAAATGTGGTTTAATAAATTTATAAATTTATGTGGTACAATTTTAGAACATATATTTGGTAGATGCTTCACAAAAAAAACCACATTTTTAACTTTCCAAAAATGGAAAATATTATTTTTATTCAGAGAAAAATAAAAGTTTCTGTGATAATGTTTTGTTGCAAAATTAAGCACACTACTTTTGCAAAATTAAGTATAATATGCTATTGATAATAACAATATTTTATGCAAAATTAAGCCTTCAAACTTGATTATTTCAACAATTTTTTTTTCTTTTTTTGGTGGAGTTTTTTTTTTTGGCTGTCACAACTATTCTGTCAAACTGGGCCGAAGCTGGCCCAGCGCAACTCATACCCTAGATCTCTGGATGTCAGCCCGTTGGGATAGCGCTGGACCACGTTTAGTCGTTAGATGTCCATCTGACGGTCGGGAGCGCCACCTGCTTCTGGAATAAAGGAGTGCGGCACCACCTGCTTTGCGGCAAACCCTACCCCTCTTCTCTCTGTCGGCGACACACACGAACCCTAGCCCCTCTCCATCATCCCCACGATCCCGCAGCAAGATCCAGATCGAGAGCCTCGTCCTCCCTCACAGACTCGTCGCCACCTTTCCCCATGCCGGGCAGCCCAGCCTCCACCTAGCCTCGTCGTCCTCCTCTATTCGCCCCCGGACTCCTCTCCCCCGAGCTCTCTGCCAAGGTTCTCGACCTTCAATACCACTAGATGGCAGCGAATCCCGGGTCGTGGGCCGGTGCTGGTTGCCCACGGATGGCGTCAAAGCAAGGCGGGCCAAGGAGTTTCTAAACCTCCTCTGCTGCTGGATCCTGCTGCCCATGTCTTCGACACCGGAGGATCCGGCCTCCGTGGAGCTTCTACGACGACGAGGCCGTCGACCTTGTCCGGGTTCCTCCCGTCCTCACCAGATGGACCCTCCTGGCGCCGCCCTTCCATGGATCTTGGGCACCACCCTTGCTTCTCTTATGCGCAGGAACAGACGGTGCAGATCTCGATGCAAATCTGCGAGTGGAAGACTCCAACTACTGCCTCTTCAACCAGGCATTCAAGGACGTCCAGGTACAAACCGTATCCCCTCCTCCTCTTTGAGCTTGTGGTTCTGGATAGCAGACCAGTATTATTGTACCCCATTGGCTGAATCTTGAATGGATCATGGTGTTAATAGATAATTTTTTTCCTGCTATCTTGTTCAATTTCGCATGCCGTATGCACACTAAGTACTTTGTAAACATTATTATACTTGGTGTTAATACTTGATGAAGATATTATCTTGTCCAATTTCGCATGTCCTCTCAGCATCATCCGTATCTGGATATTAGATGTTTCCTTTTTAGGGGCTGCTTGCTTGATAAAGTAATCTATGAAAATTACTTACTGCAAATTGCAAGTGCATTAGTTTTCTTGCTCTAATTTCCAATACGTATTATTGGAGATTAAGTAGGAGTAATTATTGGAGCACTCCTACTTGCTTATGTACTTCTACTAGCAGTAGTTGATTAACTAGGAGTAGTTGCCACGGATTATTTTCTGGTTACTCTTGGAATTTTAGCGATTAGTGGAGTAGACGATGAATCTGGTTGTAATGGAAATATGGATTACAAGTAATCTGGTTACAGTATTACTCAGTGTGCTTTTTCGATGCGAAAGGAAGTTCCATCTGAACACAGTTTAGTTTTCTTGCTAAATTTAGTATTTACAAGTAATCTGGTTACAGTATTACAAGTAATCTGGTTTGTTCACGTGGTACTCAAATTGGAGTGCTTTTGTATAATTTCCTGATAATATTTCTTGCAAGCAAATGACTGCCAAGAGTACATACCTATTTTGCTTGAAAATCAAATGAATAAATTTAGCAAAGAGCAGTAGCAATAGCTTTACTGAATTTAGCAAGTTTTCTTGTGCTTAATTTTCTGGGAGTAGCCGTAGCAGTGTACTTGTAACAATTTTCTTGGAGTAGCCTTTGCAGTGTGCTTAATAGGTTACCATCTCTTCTGCCGTTGAAGTTGTGATTGATCCATAAGTTAACTTATAACAATTTGGTACCTGTACCAGGCCCTGGACAATGTGAAGTCTACCATTGGACCTTGATTGATTGGCAAGGTTTGTCTTTCATCCTCTCTCTCAGTCTGTGCATAGAACTATGCGAACTTATTGTTAGATCCACCTTCACTCGCTCAGTTAAAGCACTTGAACCGAAGTCAGACAGTCTTGTGGCTTGATTATTGGATATTAACAATTAAGGAGTAGAAATATTGTGTCTTGAGTCCACATCACAAGAGAGCACTATGAATGAGCAACACGCTAAGGGCCGTGAACAATCTAGTGTAAGAATCTGACACTGTAAAAGCAATACGTTCTGCCAGTTCACTTGATACCGTCTGAGAAGATTTTATAACACGTTTCTTTTGTAAACTGGAATGTTACATGTCAATATGTCATTCTGTTATTATATGCTTTGTTTGCAACATATCTTTGGTACCATCTGAGAAGATTTTATAACACGTTTCTTTTGTAAACTGGAATTTTAGATATCAATATGTCATTCTGTTATTATATGCTTTGTTGCAACATATCAGGAATATAGAACTGATGTTTTTCTTTGTAGATAATTTTTCTGACATCTGTAGCTACCTCTTGCTTTTTCTTGCTCATTTCATCTGGATAGCAAGTGTGAGCAATATATAGTTTCTTTTTAAGTGATGTAAATGGAATTTCAGTTTACTTTGGTTTATCATTTTTCTTTTGTTTGGGTTCAGCAGTAAACCATTTTATGAATTTTGGTTTTGAAGGAGTCCAACGCAGAACAAGAGATTGAAATACACGATAATGCTCAAGCTTAGTTTCCTCTAGTTTTCAACTGCCTAGCACTAGCGGTTCTCATCACGTCTTGTACCTGATGCTTTTCCACCAAAAATGAGATTTAATTCATCATGACACAAGGGTCAATTGAAACCATGTTCGTATCACAGCTAATGTTTTTTTCACATATAATATAATTCGTTTTTCTAATGACATGGCTATTATATCATTTCCATATTTTTTGATTCCTCTTTGGTGATTCATGTAACAGGGCAAGGGTGGAGCTGATTCATATTGCCGTTCTGTTATAGCCCAGGCCTACTCTCCAACTATTGTTTCTGGGCTGGCTATGGCATCCATCTGCTACCTGGCTGCACCCTCGAGCTGCTATTGCCGGCTGCAGTTCCTGAAAAATAATTGTCTGAATTTCTTTGTTGTATCTTTAGTGCTTTTGCAGTTTGACCCGAGACAAGAACTCTAGGATGAAAGGAAGTGCACAAAAGGAGCTCACATTGCTCTACAGGTTGTTGAAGTACACAACAACTTCTAATGTTCGCTTCTGCTCCTGATCCTGAACAAGTTATGCTTGTACTGTACAAGATGAAATGCATGTTCCTTGCTATTTATATAACACTGAATGTAATGTAAATGTTTATGCACTTGTGGCCTGCAGCCCTGAAGTTTGCTGTTAAGTTAAATGAATGCTGAAATTCATGTTCCTGTGTAATTTGATTCCTATTCAAATTCTTTTCTATATTTGACTTAAATGCATACCTAGAGAGAAAAAATAAATGTGCTCTTATCATGTGCATTGAGAACTAGAGGCCCAGAAGTTGGTGGATCGCAAAAAGGCCCATGCCTGACCAAAAAAAATTGTGGAATACTCGATTGGACTGAAAAATATATGGCCTCTAAAAGGCCTCAGCCCAAATAATAGTCATAGAATTACTTTCAAAAATTTCAAAAAAAGACCATACAGAGGCCAAAGCCCATGGATAAAAAGGCCGTAAAAAGGTGAAGGCCCAAATAAAAAATGTACCAGCAAAGGCCAAAATTGTTGGGCAGGCCCATGAAATCAGAAAATGGATTCAGCCGATTTTGATCCACGACGATTTCTTTTCGTCATAATTTTGCCACGTAGGACTAGCCACGTTGGATCTGATGTGGCCTGGGCGGGCTACGCACGACGATTTTAGATCGTCATAATTTTACGACGTTCCGAAATCGTCGTGGATGTCTATGACGATTCCCCAAAAAACGTCGTTGTGGTTCATTACTGACGCTCGGTTTTCAACGATTTGTTTTTCGTCATTGGATCGTCATGGACGACATATAGTGACGATTTAGTGACGAATATAGAGCGTCGTGTATCAGCATATTTCTTGTAGTGGTTCATCTGAAATTAATCCCCACCAATTCATATCGATCTGGTGCTGTTACCTCTTGCAAACTATGTGTGTTATCTGTTGTTCCACTGGGAATAAGAAGATACATGACCACTCGTAGTTGTTGATTGCGTTGTGCAAGTGCGTGGAGTTGAGAATATCCAAAAGGATTGAAAACTGTTGCATTGGCATCAGGGATCAATTGGAGAGGTTTCAGCGAGACACAATTTGTCATAGCAAGTTATCGAGAGTTCATCGATAAGATCGGGCCACCCGTTATCACAAGAGACCAAAGGGAAAGAACACATTATCACCTATTTGAGCCAGCGTTTATTGGATGTTGAGACAATGTATGCATTCATTAAAAAATTATGCTTGCACTAAAGTAAGGCATTATTTTTTGTCTAGTATGTGCACAGTAGCTTGTCAAACCGGTGTCACTAAATACATCATGCATAGGCCAATTCTTAGTGGCAGAGTCGGTAAATGGGCTTATGCTTTGATCGCATATGGTTTGGATTATAAATCTTTAAAATCTATGAAAGGCCAAATCATTGCTAAATTTTATTGTTGAACATCGGTTTGACAATGAGCGTGATATTAGTATCGACCTTGTTTCTTTAGTACCATGGAGGTTATATTTTGAAGATTAAGTTTGTGACAATGGCCAAGGTGTTGGTGTTATTTATATATCTCTAGTGGTGATGTTTTTGAAGCCTATTGCCACTTAGAATATTTTTGCATGAACAATCAGGCCGAATATGAAGCTTTACTATTGGGTCTAGAGCTTTTAATCGTTGTAGATGCTACACATATTTAGGCTTTTGGTGATTCGTTGCTAGTATTACAACAAAAAGAAATAAGTTTTCCAATGTAACGACGAATCACTAAATATTTATCTTGATAGATTTATAGATATAATTTCTACCTTGAGTCATTTTAGCATTGATCATATATACATACAAGATAATTGAATTGCAGTTGAGCTAACACAACAAGCATCTAGCTACCATGTTGGCCGTGACATGTTTCACATATCTAACGAGTTGATGCTTGTTTTTTTCTAGTTTAGATAAAGCCGAATTCATTCCCATTGATTCGGTTGCTAACGAATGATCTAGTGTAGGTACACCTGGAGATAAGAGGAAATCCATTGTTGAATATATGCAGGATCCTAGTAAGATGACAGGCATGGCTGTTCGACAGATGGCTTTCAAATATGCATTGATAGATGATGATCTCTATCGCCGAACAGTGGACGATATTGTTTTGAAGTGCTTGGATGATGATCAAGCAAGTATCGCTATGGGAGAGGTACATGAAGGAATATGTGGCACATATCAGTCGACCCACAAGATGAAGTGGTTATTGCGACGCATAGGATTTTATTGGCCGACAATGATTAATGATTGCTTGATACTATAAGGGATGTGAGGCTTGCCAGAAATTTGGCCAGATTCAGTTGGCTCCTGCTGCTATGTTAAATCCTATTATCAAGTCATGGCCATTTAGAAGTTGGGGGTTGGATTTCATTTGTATGATTCATCCTTCGTCTTCAAAGGGGCATCGGTTCGTGTTGGTGGCCACCGATTATTTCACCAAGTGGCATGAAGCAATAGTTCTCAGAAATATGACCCATAAGGAGGTGATCAAATTCATAGCTGAGCATATTATACATAAATTCCGTATTCCAAAAACTTTGACTACGTATCAGGGCACGTCATTTATGGCAAAGGAAGTGAAAGACTTTATGAAATCCTATAAAAAAAATGCTCAATTCATCTCCATACTATGCCCAAGCCAATGGATAAGGTAAGTCTAGCAATAAAATATTAATCAAGCTCATCAAGAAGAAGATTGAAATCATCCAAGGAGATGGCATGAGGTGTTGTAAAAGGCTTCGAGGGCACACATGATCTCGAGGCACGGTGCAGTGAAAGTGCCTCCGCACGAGTTAGTGTATGTACAAGAGGCCATTTTTCCCATAGAGGTAAACCTGGCTGCTTTGAGATTGGCTAAGTAAAATGATCTATCAGCCGTTGAGTTTTTATAATTTGATGATGGATAAGATTGATGAAGTCGTCGATAAACGTTTGACTGATTTGAAAAACATAGAGAGAGATAAGTTGCGGGTAGCAAGATCCTACAACAAGTGAAGTTGAAGAGTTTTCATATTGTTGATCTCGTGTGGAAAGTAATTCTGCTAATTGGTTCGAAAGATAGAAAATTTGGCAAATGTTCTCAAGTTGGGAGATTCCTTTCAAGATCGTCAGAGTGGTCCCTGCAAATTCATATTTGGTGGAATCCATGGAGTCTAATTTGCTGCCTCGGGCTCTTAATAGAAGATACTTAAAGAAATTCTACCCAAATGTATGGTAAGAAATCTAAAACACACATATGGTTTATAGACATACAGATCTCTCTTAGCACATATGGTCAATATACAATTACCCCCCTAATTAAGAACATATGACCGATAAAGTGTTTACATCATCCTTGGAACAAAAGTGGTGCAAGTTATTTTTTGGGCGCAACCTATAGAAAAATAGGGGGCACGTGTTGACGATCGATTTTGGTTTAAAAAGAGAGCCCACCAAGATGACCTCAAATGAAAAAAATAACGTGAATGGAAGTTAAACAAGCGACTTTGATTTTCAGGTCATTTCAATCCAAG
>JAPCYS010003646.1:0-15128 GCA_028641055.1 Alopecurus myosuroides
TCAAGAGTAACACTACCACATGGCAAATTAGTGGGGTCGTTATTCTATCATAACAACAAATGTTATTGAAATGAGAGGCCAACAAAATGAACATTCATCTTGACATAGCACTAACCGCATACATTGTGAAGCAAATAAATATTTTTGGATAAGTGTGCAAATCCATGAAAATATACAAAAGGTTTCATTGTATATACTAAGTTGTGTACACAACTTTCCTCATCTTTATTGCATACTCCCTCCTATAAGTCTGAGTTCGCAGTGCACGGATAGCAAGGAGTTTTGAGTTGTTCAACAGACACTTTTGCAAATCATACGTAGCAGAAGAAGAGGTGATGAATATACCATACGATCTTTGTTGACATGTAAAAGAGCATCTGATGATCACTTATCTCAGAGTAGTCAAACAGAGAGACAATATTTGAACAAAAAATCTGCAACTAAATCATCAATGTATTCATACGTCAAATTGGCCCTATAGCAAGTATCTTTTTGAGAACTTAATTACAGATTCCAGTTTTTCTATAAATTAATTCGGGATACTCAAATTGGCCATGTACTGAATCTCACAATATGAGTGTATGCTAAATATGAATGAAAGCTCACTTGTTTTCATAAGTGGCGCTCAAAGAAGCTCCTAACACTAAAACGATCTGAAAAGGGCGAAATTGAAGTATCTAATCTCTAGTAACAAAATATTGCACACTGCGAACAAGTATGGTCCACTATGCACATCTGTCTTTTACCTACACATAGTATAAGACAGCTAATATTATAGAAGCACTAAACAACCACTCAAGTCCTTAACATTTTCTCACATAAGGCAATGGTTTAATATATGGTTAGCACTTGACATGTACACCAATGCAAAACACCAAGTATGAAGCTTCATCTCTCACGTATATGTCATCAAACACTTTCTTGGAGTTCTTTGTGCTAAACTTCAAATAGAGAAATTGTTCCAAAAATAACTTGGATTGTCTATGTAGGAAACATTTCGTCGAAAATAAATATAGCATGATGCCGGCAATCAAATTTGATTAAAAGGGACAAAGCTCTGGAGAATTTACAAATGTGTAAGTAGTTAACTGAAGCCAGCTAATTCAGGTCATGGTGATGGGCATCAACATAAGCGTTCAATAAAAACTTTTCTACTTTGTTATGAATGCTAATCTACCAATGATAAGACAGTAAACACTCGACTCGGAAAATGTTGATTATTCCTTGTGTGGCATCTGTTGTACGCTATAGCTAGCAGTTATTGATAGCAGAACACACCTTTGATTTCGTCGAAAGAAGAGTGATTTTCATCAGATCGAATGGGATGTGCGGGGATCTTTAAAAACAAAAGGGAGAAAAAAATACTAAGAGATGAAACATTGCTGGCTCTTTAAACCATAATTGACAGATTCATATTGACATGTAAAGTATAACTCCCAATTAGGTAAGTGATATTTGAGCGAACTGTTCATTTTTAACATATAGTAAATTTATGTGTGTTTCATTAGCCATATTGCAAAGTAAAAATACTCCATTGTTTAGAAATTTATTCAAATATTTTTGTTGGTAAGTCGAGCAATTTATATTATGAACTAACATTTTTTCGGAATACCATTCTATTCTATTAGCGGTTTATGGAATCGAGCATGACATGGCATGCTTTATAAGAGCACCATTATAACCTCCCAGTAATTGTGATGATGCTTACCTTGTGATACCCAGTATCTCACTCAATGACATTCTATTCTATTAGCAGCTTATGGAATCGAGCATGACATGGCATGCTTGAAAAAATAGCTTTTTCAGAATGCCATTCTAATCCTGTTAATCTATTATGTTTCCATCATGTTGTATTGTTATCTGACACAATCACTCCAGTTTGTAATTTGATAAGTTCGATGTTCGTTTCTTTCTAACTACCAGCACAAGCCTTACACTAATGCATTCAGTTGGGGTGGCTGGGCTGCGCTCAGAAGGTGAATGGTGTCTGAGCTCCATTTAGTGAAGTCCATACTCTGCTGGTACCCAAGATCCATCTCCCTCATGCTGCAACTCAATAACTCACCTCAACGTCATGTTGGAAACAGAGGAAAACTTTAGTAAATTGTTTTCTTTCAGGTTTGTTTTCAGCAAAAAAGAAAGTGCGGTTACCATTGACTAAAATTAAACCTGTGCAGTGAGTTGTGTCATTCGCTAATATTTGGCTGGGTAGAGGTGATTCTGTATACAAGGAATCAGATTTGGTTGCCGAGTAGATGACTCCGATCATCCATCTGATAAATTATCTAACTACATCAGTAACATTGTAGTTAATCATGGGGAATTGCTTGTAGTAAGCTACATCGTACGATGCTTATACGAAACCAGCCTGTTAGTAGTCTGGCCCATTCAGAGGAATTTAAATATGATGCATTATGAAATTAACATAGACTGTAGGGGCATTACATCTAGGATAAATTTCTAGCAAATGGGACTGATCTCCTTGCGGAGTGTTGACGAAAACATCATGGCCTGCTATTAGAGGTGTCATCATAAAAGATCTCCTGGACATCCCTCAGTGGCGCTTATTTTTTAAGTGAACAATGGACGGCTATGGCAACAAGATAGGAGAGAAGGGAGCGGTGGGCGGCAGTGCCTTACCTGTGCTGAACGCTGGAGGCTCCGTTTGATGTCGCCCCTGTCCTGCTCCTCGCTGGGCCTACCTTCCGAGAGGACACACCGAGCAGAGAGAGGACATGGATAGGGAGGGTGACCGGCGGCGGCGCCATGGCTGAGCCTGTCACGGGAGGCTCCGGTGCTAACCTCTATCCTCTGCTCGGTGGAGGGCTCGTACCTACAGAGGGTGAGAGACCATGAGGAGGGCTTGGGGTGGAGAGCTTTGGGGCGGAATGGCCGCAGCACCGTGGGGAGCGTCGTTGCCTCGCTTAGGTTTATCAAGAGTGTCATGCTCCCTTCGGTCGGTGTGCTAGATGCGGGGCGAGAAAATCTCGCCGGATGGAACTCGGTTGGCTCGTAGTCAAACAAGAAATCAATACGGCCCTCAACGCGGAAGTTACGCGGGCGAGGGGAGTGCGACCAGAGCGACGAGAATACGCACGACGAATCGAAAGGAGCACAATCCGACGTGGGCTTGACAAAAACTCGAGCGAAACGCAGTGGGGGCAGAAAGAGGAACCAAAGATTCTTTTTAGGTAGTACTAGTTGAATGCCCGTGCGTTGCTACGGACATATAAATATATCGATCATTATCTTATTTTCAAGAATGTGTAATTCTTTCATCTCAAACCTCCTTTTACTTCCCCCACCCCACCTTACAATAAGAGAACATGTTCCTCGTATATCCCATTCCATATCATCGCGTGTTGCCCCCAAAACCGGAACATCTGAAGAAATGTATACAATCAGCATCAGCTGCAATAATATAATCTATTTGTGTGTATCAAATATTGTGAACATGGTAAATACGTTTATATTGTATGAAAAATAAATTAATAATATTGGTTTAACTACCGGAAGGATTCATTTGTGCCAGATGTATGATCTTTGGTAGCAAGTGACTATCTATCTTGAGATGAGTTAATGCAATCTTGAAAAGGTAAACCTTTCAGGGTTGAAAATTTGTAATATGTATAATGAATTCTCAAACATGACATCCCATTGACCGCCTCCGGTCAAGATCAAAGTAACATATTAGTCTTCTATTGAGAAATTAAAGAGTATCATAGCCGAGATTGCAAGGTATGAATTTCTAATACTCTCTATGCCTCTCAAAAAAAACTCTCTATGTCAATCTTTCGTCTAGGTTCTCATGATGCTCTCTCTCTCTGATTCTACAAACATCACAACAATTAATAATTTTAAAAAAGGAACCAGCTATGAATACTCAACTGGAAATGGAGGAACGACCAAACCTGATACTTAATAAAGACATATTTTTCACAAACAGAGAAGTGACTTCACTTAACAGTAAGTACCAGTTATAGTAATTGAGAATATACACAATACTTCTATTTTACATATTTCATACCTATGATACTTGTGGCTCAGTGTTTGATCCGGTTTTGTTTTACCGTTGAACTGGGCATACCATAGCCATGAGATCACTACCAGTAGGAGATGCGTTGTATCTCTGCACCCATAGATATCTGAGTGACTTAAGCTGTAACGTGTCACAGAAATTGCAAGTTCACTGAAGCAGCAACTCCTTGGTTCAGATTTCGGCAAGCTTGGGCATCCTCTTGCAAATTCCAGAAGTCCATCATAACACCCGGCATTCCCGAGCAACATGTCGCGGATGTTCTTGCTGAATTCACCAACTAAGGATAGGCCAAGATCTGATAGAGCTCCAGGTTACATATAAAATGCAGACCTTCTGAGTTTGGTGCATCCTCTCAGCAGCACAAACTCCATTGTCAAGGGCCAATTGGCTATAAGCAGTTCTCTATCAATCAAGACAAGTCAGAAGTCTTTCAGGTTTTTTATGTACGTCCCCTGGCTTGTAGAGATGCACTTATAATGTCGGACACATGAACCGTCCAGTACAACAATTCAGGGAAGCATTCAGTTACAGTAATCAACCCTACCTGTGTGACTCTCTACACTGTTCATTCTACAGACCTCCTTGGTCATCATCTTCTCTCTCTACTCTGAGTCTCCGTAATTTCTTGCAGGTCTGTGCAGCAACTTCTAATCCTCGATCTCCTATCACATCTCTCACTTATTTATTTTCAGAAGAAAAACAATTTATAAACACACAACGGGTTTGAGATAGCTTATCAAACCTCCAAACAGGAGCTAAGACATGTATCGTTTTACTACTATATAATACTGTGAAATGACTGTATAGAAATTGGTAGAATGTCATTGGTGAAACACAAATCATGTAGGTGCATATAGAACTTTATTCTCAGCAACAGGGGCATAACAAGTATATGGAAATAAACCCCAAAAAAAATGAAGAAACTGATTAAACGTAATTTTGACTATCAAGCAACAAAAATTATAAGAATATGTTGTATCAACTGTGGTTAAATCTAGTTAACTTACGTTTAAAACAAAATAATTTCTCTTGTACAGCAACGGCCATGTGCCCTGCTTTTTTTCCTCGCTACAACATCTGCTCGTTCTTCATTCTCACATCTCTGTCTTCGGCTCCAGCTCCACTTCCCACTTAGCTCGACACCTCCATTTTCCAACTAAACACAGAAACAAGCTATCAGGCACCATAGCCATGGTTAAATCTGTGTAGAGTAGACAACATAAAATACAACTAATGAAGAAGGGAGCATGCATGTGTTGTTACATGTCCTTTGTATTGGCCACTTTTCGTGACATGAGAGCAACCACTAACCTTCCTCCAGAAACTATCTACCCTCTGACATTCATCATGCGCTCAGCCAACTCCCTTCTTCCTTGTCATGCCTTCTCCAGCTGTAGCAAATATCTGGTTCATGGTTCAGTGCGTTAATATATTTTTTTTTACAGCAATATAACTCGAGGACTCATCTAAAATATCTCAGCAATTCCACAAATCAAATAAAGTGACGAAAAACTCAATTACAGCTTCAAATCCCGCTCAATATTATTCAGAAAGAAAGAAAAGAAAAGCACACATAGCTGTTAGACATACATCATACAACAGCCTTCAAGGTTGAATGCATGAACCACCAAGAGTTTCACCATTCACAAATAACTGCAAGATAGATAAACACGAACTAATTTATATGCCAGAAACACCTAGTGTGTGGATAATATATTTGTTGGTAAATCCAACATAAGCACTTGCATCATGCAGCCAAAAATAAGAGAGAGATCGAAGAGACAGAGAGAAGATGAAAGATCAAGTAGCTTCACATTTTTTTCCGATAATTCCAAGAGAGATCATAATATTATCTATCAACAAAATAAAAGGGACAAGTTATTGCAAATGGAGCAATATAGTGAACTCTATGTACCAGTTAACTGGACGGATAACAGCACCACCTCTAGTAGCAAAAACTAATCGCTGCGTTGAGGGGAAATGCCCGAAGACGCTCTAGAAAGCATTAAAAAAAGATAAAATCACTACTGCAATCTCAATATCAAAAAGTGTACCATTCCGACCAGTAGTCACAGATTAGTGAAATAAGCTAGATGAATTGAAACCATTACCTCATTATGACCTTTGAAAATTTGAGCAACTAAAGGAATGCCAACACAACTTGCTACTGCTAGCTTCTTGAGAAAACGCAAACATGTCAAAGAACAAATAGCACAAAACTTCAGCTAAGATCTTTACCAAAATACCTATCCCATAACCTATCATTCATGTACATATGTAATTAGTTATTAATCACAAGTTCAAAGTTCCATCCGTAACTTGATCATTTTCAGTATTAAGAATTAACCAGTAAGTAAATGCACCGCATGTTCAACTGGAATAGAACATCTTCCGATTTTCTCTTGAGATTACATTGGAGCAAACCATATTAGACCAGTTGCCAGACAAGATGCAAACTCCCAAACTCAACCATCAAGATTGATTTTGTTTTAAAGACGTCAGGATATCATTCAGTACCTTCAATAAGATGGCATCATCTATGGAGTTATGTAACTTCCCATGACCAGCACAAGCACGACTTCAATGGAGAAAATGTCAACCACATGTCATTGATCTTCACAGACATGGCCTCAAAGGTATGACACACATGACATGCACACCATGTGTTCTTGTCAGATTTAGCATTGCACCAAAAAAGACAGTTAAGGTTTTTATGAGCAAATTAGAAACTACCACACTTTTGCAATTGTACTGCTAGCTACTAAATACGCCCCATGAACATTCATGAATATATATGAATGTGATCTAATAATAATATAACAAACAGTGACTCAACTCTCAAGTGGCATGGACAGATAGTAATCAACAGAAAAATCCTAGATCATAGGAATAATCTGCAAGTGATATTTTCTGGCGCTTGTTATTGTTCCGACTAAGTAGCATGAACTCCGCGGCAGCCTCACCTTCAAGACGTTGACGATATTTTATTGAGGCTTGTCCTTGTTGAGCCCCACTATGAGTGGCTCGATATTTTACCCTCTCCTAGCGAATACCATAGCAATCCTGTGGCGCCACACCCTGTAATGCCCAACTGATCAGTTCCCATCAAAATCAGATCAACCTAGCGTAGCAGGGAAAACCAGCCACAGATTTAGGCTCGGATGTATCAAGAGAGGAGATATTGCATTGAGGTGGGGAGAGGTGCTTATGCAGCGGCTGGATCCAGTACGGAGAAAAATGTGTGCGACGCATCCATGTCGACGGTCATGGCCTGCCAGTGGCGATGACCGGAGGTGGTGGAGGTGGCGGCCGACATGGGTGGGAAGCTTTCCGTACTCCTGCTCTCCGACGTGCGCAGAAGTACCGAGACAGTGGAGGGGGAGGCGGTGACGGCTGAATCCGCGCGATCGAGGCGGTGACGGCCGGATCCGGAAGCCCGTGAGATGAGGCGTGTCAGGCCCTCTCTGCCCTGACAGACTGTAACTGAAGCTCAAGATGGTGTTAACTGAAGACGATGAACTCGTACCGCTTCGCGCCTCTTCCTGGACCGTACGATCTAATCCAACGGCCCAGGCCCTACGTCGCGTCGCTGTTCAAAATCTCCTTTACACCTGGCACCTTTTCTTCAACCACTCACTTGTTTGTCTTACTCGTTCGCTCTCTCCTTTTAAGCCGTGGATCGGAGACGCCTGAGGCATATCTGTAATCTTTGGGTTGAACCCTAGCCGCCTCTGTTGAGGTCTGGCCATAGCTCCATCTCTCTGTAACTGAATCCCTCTGTGATAATCAAGTGATTGCAAGACTGAATTCCCCTGTTTTCCTCTGTAATTGTTGTCTGAATTCGAAGCTAGGATCGTTCCTATCAATTGGTATCTAGAGCCAGCGATTCTCGGAGGCGATCTGGATCTGGAACACACGGGAGTTGGGATCTCTCGTAAAATCCTTCCGTGCCGTTCTCGATCCCGGCGACGGTGAGCAACTCTTGGCGGCGGCTCGGCGGCGGCGTGGAGCAGAATTCGGTCACAGATCGAGGGAAAAGGGGGAGGTTGCCGAGGAACAATTCCTTGGTGGTAAAATCCCACCACCCACCCTGATCCGTGTGACTTCCGGCGGCGAGGAGGCGTTGGAGTCGGCGACGGCGGCGGCAGCAACAACTTCTGACGAGTCAGGTATCACGCTCCCGTGAATAAACCCCTCTCGCCACTGTTGTTGATAGCACCCGTGAGGTTTTGCGCGCAGTAACGCAAGTAAAATCCCTCTATTCGCGATGGCACACCAAGAAGACACAGATGACACGGGCATGCTGCTCATGGAGACGCTCCAACTAGAAATCAAACATTTGCAGAGCCAGAGAAAGGAAGATAAGGAAGAATTCATTGAGTTCAGCAAGATGGTGAACAGGAACTTCACCTCTATCCAGCAGAATTGTCAAACCAATTTTGCAAACATACACACCAACTTCGAGAGACTGTTCGCAGCCAAGAAGTTGGACCAGGGGGAAGTGGCAGGGAATTCTACTGCAACACCTGATGCAGCCAATGAAAAATCAGCTAGCTCGGTTAAGCCAACCAATGCTACTGGCAAAGCAGCGGCAACACAAACTCTGCATGACCCAAGTGGAAAAGAATTGAATTTGGATGGCACTCCTAAGTACAGACACCCTCATTTTGGGAAAGTACCACTGTTATTCCTGAAATGCAGCATAAGCAACAACATCCCACTCAGGCAGTCAATCTGGAAGAAGAAGAGCACAGTGACAATGATGACAAAAGAGCAAGAGGGAATTATCACAGAACAAGGGAACCTAGTTATTATGGAGAAGGCAGAAGAGGAATACCAGCTGTCAAACCAGCTAAGCTCAACATCCCTGAATGTGATGGCAGTGATGTGGATTCATGGATAGAAACCATTGAGATGTATTTTGAGTCAGCAAAAACACCCCTAGAATGCAGAACTGAAGTGGCAGTAACTTACCTGAAAGGAGATGCAATGCAGTGGTGGAGGGGCACCAGTTATAACACATCCAGTCTACCTTGGCACAGATTTTGCAGGTATTTAGGAGACAGGTTTGCTGAAGCCTCAATCTGTGACAATGTCAGGAATTTCCACTCCATTAAGCAAGTAACAACGGTGGCAGCATACATACAAAAATTCGAGGCAGCAATGAATTTGCTGAGAAGAGACAACCCTGCTCTGCCTGATGACTATTATGTCCACAGTTTTATTGCTGGCTTACATGACTACATACAAGCACATCTCCAGTGCCACAACCCTAAAAACATGCAAAAGGCAATGTGGTTAGCCAGGAGGATAGAACAAGCAAACCCACAAAGGAAACAAACACCACCATACCAACCTACTGTCAGGAGACAAATGGTATTCGACACCAGCAAACCTGCTGGCAACACCTCAATGAGCACAATACAGGAGGCAATAGACAAAAAGGTCTGTTTCAGATGCAAGGAACCCTGGTTTCCTGGGCACAAAAAAGTGTGCAAACTATCCCATAGAAACCAAGTTCATCAGTTACAAGGAAAACCTGCTGAAACAGTCAATCTAATTTATGTCAAAGAGAGTGACAGTTCTGAAGAAGAGGAAGAACAAGATATACAAGGAGAACAGAAACTGCAAATATCTATGCACGCTGTCATGGGAATCCAAAACCCCAAATACACTTTCACACTCTCTGTCCACATTGGAGGTCAAATTGCCACTGCATTAGTGGATAGTGGCAGTACTGTAACTTTCATGACACCCAATTTTTCCCAAGCAGCAAATTGTCATTTGGTGCCCACTCAGAGATTGGAAGTGCTAGTAGCCAATGGAAGCAGCTTGTACACTGAATTTTCTTGTTTAGACTGTGAATATATGATTCAAAAAGTGCCATTCAAATCAGACTACAAAATATTGCAGCTAAAAGGATACGATTTGATACTTGGTGCAGACTGGATACATACCTACAGCCCTGTGGAATTGGATTACAAAAGAATGACACTAAAGGCCACCCTACCTGATGGGCAACAAGTGACATTTCATGATGAAACCATGCCTAAATATGCATGCATACCTGAGATAAAACAGGGCAACAAACTATTGAAGGATGCCATCTGTGGAGCTATTCTTCTAATACAGCCAGCCCACACTGTAGCAGCACCTACAACACAGTACTCCAAGGAGATAACATCTTTACTGCAAGAATTTAAGGACATCTTTGCAGATCCCACCACCCTACCCCCCAAGAGGTCCTGTGATCATACCATACCTCTGCTCCCTGAGGCCAAAATTGTAAATCAAAGGCCTTACAGGCTCCCTCACCATCAGAAGAATGTCATGGAAGAAATCATCCAGGAATTGCTCAAGAAAGGAATTATCAGAAACAGTATGAGTCCTTATTCCTCTCCAGCAATTCTCATCAAGAAAAAGGATCTCACTTGGAGAAAATGCATTGACTACAGGAAACTAAACCTACAAACTATTAAAAACAAGTACCCAATCCCAATTATAGAGGACTTGTTAGATGAACTGCATGGAGCAACAATCTTTTCCAAGATTGACCTCGGGAGTGGATATCACCAAATTAGAATGGCAGAGCAAGATATCAGCAAAACTGCTTTTAACACTCATCAGGGCCACGATGAGTATGTGGTAATGCCTTTTGGGCTAACTAATGCCCCTGCTACTTTCCAACAACTCATGAACAGTATACTCTCCCCATTCCTCAGGAAATTCTCCTTGGTCTTTTTTGATGACATACTGATATATAGCAAAACAAGCCAGGACCATACAGCACATCTGAGGGAGATATTCACACTTCTCAGAAAGAACAAACTCTTTGCTAAGCTATCCAAGTGCACCTTTGCACAGAAATATGTGGAATATTTGGGACACATAATATCTGAGAAGGGAGTAGCAACTGATCCAAAGAAAATAGAAGCTATCTCCAATTGGCCAGCACCTAAGAATGTCACTGAGCTGAGAAGTTTTTTGGGATTAACAGGGTATTACAGGAGGTTCATCAAAGATTATGGCACTATATGCAAGCCATTGTTCCAATCATTGAGGAAGGATAACTTTCTGTGGGACACTGAACAACACAAGGCCTTCAAACAACTAAAGGAAACAATGTGCCAAGCCCCTGTCCTGGCATTACCAATTTTTTCACTACCATTCATATTGGAAGCAGATGCCTATGATTATGGCATTGGGGCTGTACTCATGCAAAATGGTAGGCCCATATCATTCATGAGTAAAGCACTAGGGCCCAGGGCAGCAGGCCAATCAACATATGACAAGGAGGCCATGGCAATTTTGGAAGCACTAAAACAATGGAAACACTACTTTGCTGCCTCTAGTATTATCATCAGAACAGATCAGCAGAGCTTGAAATACATCCAAGAACAAAAACTGACAGAGGGCATCCAGCACAAACTCCTAGTCAAGCTACTTGGATACAATTACTCTGTAGAGTATAAGAAGGGGAAGGAAAATAGAGTGGCAGATGCTCTATCAAGAGTGAAACACTCTCTCTGTTCATTGTTCACCAGTGCAGCTACACCCACCTGGGTCACTGAGGTAGTAAATTCATACAGTGGGGACAACAAGTGTCAAGACTGGATTACCCAAACCTCTGTCAAACAAGGATCAATACCCAACATCACTTATTCAAAAGGGATTCTTAGGCACAAGAACAAAGTTATTGTGGGCTCTGCAACAAACTTGAGGAATAAGCTATTGGACACATTCCACAATTCTGAGCTAGGGGGACATTCTGGAGAAAGAGCCACATACCAAAGAATCAAGCTTCTGTTCTATTGGCCTGGCCTCAAACAACAAGTCAATGAATTTGTCAAGCAATGCCCCACCTGCCAACTAAACAAGACTGAGCACTGCAAATCTCCTGGCCTTTTGCAACCATTACCTGTACCAGATTTTGCTTGGACACACATTAGTATGGATTTTGTGGAAGGCCTACCAATTTCTGAAAACAAGGACATTATCTTGGTGGTGGTAGATAGATTTACAAAGTATGGCCATTTTATCTCAATGAAGCACCCAATTTCTGTCAAAACTGTAGCAAGAGCATTTTCTGAAAATGTTTTCAAGTTGCATGGATTGCCTACTGTCATTGTCACTGACAGGGATAGAATTTTCACCAGTAACTTATGGCAGGCATTGTTCAAAAACCTGGGAGTCAAGCTCCACTACAACACCTCATACCACCCTCAAACTGATGGGCAGACTGAGAGAGTTAATCAGTGCTTGGGGAACTATTTGAGGCACATGGCTTTTCTACAACCCAAGCAATGGCACAGGTGGCTAGCCCCTGCAGAATGGTGGTACAACACCTCATTCCACACCTCTCTACAAATTACACCCTTCCAGGCCCTCTATGGCAGACCCCCTAATCAAATTGGTGAACTAATGTTGCCACCTGATGAGAAACAGGAAGATCTCACACCCCCTCTGTCTACTGTGGCCTTGGCTCAACAAATCAAAGCCAAACTGCTCAAAGCACAAGAGAGAATGAAGTACCAGGCTGATAAGAAGAGAAGTGAAAGACAACTAAACATTGGAGATATGGTTTATCTCAAAATCCAACCATACAGGCACACCTCCCTAAGCATTCACAGATGCGTGAAGCTGCACTCCAAATATTATGGACCTTTCAGGGTGATAAGGGGTGGCCCAATCTTCTCAGTGAACTCACAGATAACTTCTGAATTGATAACTAGTTCGCCACTAAGAACTCTCCGGCTGATCCCTGATGCCAATGCAAAAGATAGCAACCCAATGGATATTCTCAACTCCACACTCTTGCACAAGTAATCCACCGACTACAAGTGGTCCTGTACCGTCTTATTCCCAGTGGAACAGCAGGTAACACGTAAAGTTTGCAGATGAACTTCCAGATGAAAGGCTAACAAGCAGTTTCAATCTAGAGGTCTAGGGTTTTTGGTTTTAACGTAGTCTAATTGATCCACACGCAGGTGGCCAACATATAGGTGGAGGGGTGCGGCCACAAGGTATCCTTGCGCAAGCAACCCTCTCCCTACTAGGACTAGGACTCCTACTAGGACTAGAACTCACAATTATGGATACAAACCTATTCCCACACAAGGAATTCGGCCACTATGGTTATGGAACCAAACCTAACACTATTTATGGCGCATTGATCTTCTATGTGGGCGCCCTCCTCATGCTTGTCCATCAATGAGTGCATTTCACCTTGTGGAGGCACTCATCCCCTTGTGAAATAATAATTGCAATGCTTGTTTTCACCATCCTTAGCACTTGATCACCATCTCCTCTTCTAGCTCATCTTCATCCATGTGTATCTTCTCTCCATGATCTCCATTAATGTTTGTGTTATCAATAAACCTAAGAACACATAGATGCAATGATTTAGGTAGTATAAAGTTCTCACAATTATAAACATTATACTCAAGTAGGAGTGAATTCACATGTTGTTGAAGTAGCTTGGTTCTTGATCTTGTCATTGGACCAATTCTAACTTCATTAGCTTTGATTGGAGGATCTTCATGTTCAACAATAGGTGAAGAGATAGGGATGTCCTCATCATCCTCCCCCTCTTGAAAAGGCATCGACCTCGATGCTAAATCATCTCCATGGTAAGGTGTCAAATCAGCCACATTAAAAGAATTACTAACACCAAACTCATCAATTGGGAGGTCAATCTTGTATGCATTATCATTGATCCTTGAAATAACTTTGTAAGGACCAGCTCCTCTAGGCATCAACTTGGACTTTCTCAATGTGGGAAATCTATCTTTTCTAAAGTGCACCCACACCATGTCTCCTGGCCGAAATATAAGCTCCTTCCTCTTCTTGTTTACTCTTTCAGCCACATGTTTTCCTTTCTTCTCAATGGCCTCTTGATCAGGATATAATAGGGGTCCATGGTGAATGTACATGCTTGAGTTGGAAGGAGATATTGAGCCTCGCTGATGATTATTATAAGGTGAATTCTTTCTTATTAATAAATATTGTTTGTGATTATAAGAATGTTATACTACCTAAGCTATTTCATTATGTATTAGCAGGGTTATTGTTAACACAAACATGGATGGAGGAAGACCTCAAGACTTGCTGGAAAACAACATGGAGATGATGGAAAACAAACTTACAAGTGTTGAAAACAAATGTGCAAGTGTGGAAAACAACTCCAGGAATGTTCTTCCACACTAAGGAATGGTGAAAACAAGAGGAGGGCGCCCCGTTGAAAATCAATGCGCCATATAGAAAGTACTAATTCAATTAGGCATGGCCTGTATGCCATAATGGCCGAACCCCCTAAAGTTGGGTCGGTTTGTATCCCTTCCTAGTTCAAGTAGGAGTCCTAGTAGAGTCCTCCTAGTCCAAGTAGGAGTCCTAGTCCTAGTAGGAGAGGTCCTTGTGCAAGGAGCCCTCCACCTATATATACTCCCCACCTGCGTGTGGAAGAGGGAGAACAAGTTTAAACCAAAACCAATGAAACCCTAGCCTCTAGTTTGTATTGCTGCTAAGCATACTACTTGAAGTTTACCCTTGCAAAGTTGCGTGATATCTTGTTATTCCATCTGGGAATAGGGGGATACAGGACCACTTGTGATCTTTGATTACTTGTGCAAGAGTGTGTAGTTGAGAATATCCAAAGAGCTTGATTGTTGTTGCATCTGGCAACAGGGGACAGCTGAGTGAGAGGTCTCAGTGTAGCACTAGTTATCCAATATATCAGAAAATACAAAAAGAGAGAGAAGCTCAACGAGAAGATCGGGCCACCCCATATCATCTTGGTATCAGAGCCTCAGGTTTACTCGGTGAGCAAATTTATCCCTAGTCTAGTTGTTTTTATTTCCTATCCAGAAAAAGCCATACAAAAATATTAGGTTTAGTTTGTGCCAGAGCCTAGATCAACACCAAATTGCTACTCTAGTTGCTGTTTATTGTTGATTTGCGTTCCCGTTTTTCTGTTTTTAGTTTTTGTCTATTAGGGTTAGGGTTTGTCTAGTTCATCTTTTGTTTAGATCTATACCAGAAAAATCTTCAAAAAAAATAGTGTGTTGCGAGTTGTCTACGCTGGATACATAGC
>JAPCYS010001889.1:0-15086 GCA_028641055.1 Alopecurus myosuroides
GAGGGGGAGGGGGAGTTGGCTAATGAGAAGCATGTGAGAAATGGGAGGCATGGCAAGCATGGGAGCCATGGGAGGCATGGGAGAAATGGGAGCCATGGAAAGCTTGGGAACTAGGAGAGGCGTTGTACCACCTCCGGGTGGATTCATTGCTTTCATGATTCCTCCATGCCTTCCACGAATGATGGGACTGAAGACTCGACGGATCATGTCACTAGTGTTGAAGCGTTTCGTAGCATAATAAAAAAATCCTACCAATGACAACCAAAACGAAGCCAAGATCTATCACTATGCAGATATGAAGTAACGGAGAAGAGCAGAGATCATACCCTTGAAGAACGATAGCGGGGATGACGCTCCCGCACAAGCATTGACAATGGAGTCATGTGTAGCCAATCTCAAGGTCATGTAGTCGAATATGATGCGACTATAGTACCAAAACTATGGCACCTCGCGGGATTTACACACATACGGTGTAACCGACGACTCCCGAGCTCCGGTCCTATAAAGAAGCGGAAGTAGGAGAGATGGACTGAAGAGAGCATAACACGGCGGTGTACATATGGTGGAGAGAACATCGACTCTCGCGCAGCTCTAAAATGGGTACCACGGGATGAGAGAGAGAGAGAGAGAGAGAGAGAGAGAGAGAAGAGAGAGAGAGAGAGAGAGAGAGAGAGAGAGAGAGAGAGAGAGAAAATTGGTGCCAAAAGAGGGAGGGGTGTCTCCCTTTATATAGGAGGAGGAAGGGAGGCAACTCCCTTCGCTTAGAGCATCTCCAGCAGCTCATCTAAATGGACATCTAAGCCAAATATAAATGACCAAAGGCTAATAAACCTCCCCAGCAGCACATCTATCCGGTCAGCTATCGATAGATGTCCTCCAATCTCCTCTATGCGTCAGCTACATTTCGGTAACGGAGCGCTAATCCTACAAATTAACCACTCGCTCGCTACCTCACCTCCCGCGCGCATACGGAGGTTGCATACATGAGGAGAACCCGGTGCCACTCCCATGACTCGCTTTTTTTTTATCGAGGCAACGACAGGAGGGAATGGAGGCGGGAGCGGATGGAGGCGCTGGGGTCGAGAGCGCCACCAGGGCCGGCCGTGCCTGGAGGGGATGGAGGAAGGAGCGCCTTGGGCGCTGGAGGCGGTGATGAGGGGATAGTAACCCGGTATGCCAACTCCCAGCTGTAATCCGGCCCAAACGGCGGATGGACCAAATCCGGCTAAGAACAAAGAAGCTTCAGAAAGGCCCAGGGCTTGTAAGGATCGTAACCCGGATTGTGGGTTATGGTAAGGAAAGTTAGGTTTGTATATAGAGTTCGAGTAGGACTCAAGGAGCGCTTTGTATGGCAAGCCAAAGGGGGTATGAGTACTATATAAACCAACCCCTAGGCTTCGCCTGAGGGAGATTAAAGTCATAACTGTAACACCTATTATCGAGTATCCAGCATAATCATATCGAGATCCGGCGAGTTGTTTTCCGGCTCTTAGATTGCTTTTCGCCATGTCTTCCTTCGAGCTAAACCCTCTCCCAAATACCTGTGTCGACTTGCCCCTAGATCAGTTACCCCCGGTAACATCTGCCGTGATTATCCCACGACAGTTGGCGCCCACCGTGGGGCCTGCGTCCAAAGGTGTTTACATCACGGGAGAAGCTCGGAAGAGCATGAAGAACTTTGTCGTCGGCGAGATCTACTCCAATGACGAAGGAGAGCAGATAGTGGACAATTCCGGGTGGGAGTTGGAGCCGGATCACTTCGAATCCGGATCCATGGTGTCAATCGGCCAAATCAATATCTTCATCGGCATGGTACGTACGCTCAATTTGAAAGGACAATATCATGTGCATGTTACAGGGACTTCCAGCAGGGACAAAGGGCGTTGAAGCAAACAGTGGATCCAGCCTCCTCGGCCACTTCGGGATCCTTGAGATGGGCGGAGCAAGAGGTAACATGGAGCAGAAGGGATCACCCGGAAGGAATAAAGCACCCCGGAACCTTGGCATTAGTGGTGGCACCCCAGGTCAATGGTTACGAGCTGAAGAAAGTCTTGATGGATGGAGGGAAGTATCAACATCCTATATTGGGAAACCTTCTTGCGCATGAACCTCAAGGAGTCCAGCTACAAAAAAGTTCGACGGTGTTCCATGGAATCGTGCCGGGTCATTCGGCACGCCCCGAAGGAAAAATTGCGTTGGAAGTAGCCTTTGGAGAATCGGTAGATAACTATCGGGTGGAGTGGCTCACGTTCGAGGTAGTCAAGCTGCACAGCCCCTACCACGCTCTGTTCGGAAGGCCGGCTTATGCTAAGTTCATGGCTAGGCCGTGCTACGTGTATCTGCAATTAAAGATTCCGGGCCCCAAGCAGACCATCACTATCCATGGAAACCGGGATATAGCAGCCGAGTGCGATGAGGGAGATTCAGTAATGGCCGAGCAAGCCTGCAGGAAGGAAGAGCTTCAGTATTACCGGTCGCAGGTGGATCCGGATGATGGTACAGCGTTGAGAAGGCCAGATGCTGAAGACGAAAGAGTGAAGTTCAAGGCAGCTCAAGATACCAAGAAAGTAGATTTTGTGGAGGGAGATCCCACCAAGCAATTCACTATAGGGTCCAATCTAGATGATGCGCAAGAAAGGCTCTGGTGGAATTCATCCGTTCAAATGCGGATGTGTTTGCTTGGACACCCAGCGACATGCCGGGTATTCCCACTGAGTTGGCAGAGCACAGTTTGCACGTGGATCCCAAGGCCAGGCCTGTGAAGCAAGGTATGAGAAAGATGAATGAGGAAAGGAGAAGAGCTATAGGTGAGGAAATCGCGCGACTATTAACCGCAGGCTTTATCATGGAAGTATTCCACCCCGACTGGTTAGCAAACCCGGTTCTTGTGATGAAAAAGACAAATGAATGGAGGATGTGTATCGATTTCACGAGCCTCAACAAGCATTGCCCAAAGGATCCGTTCGCACTACCAAGGATAGACCAAATCATAGACGCGGTAGCCGGAAGCGACTTGCTGTGTTTCCTGGACGCATATTCGGGTACCACCAGATTAAACTCAAAAGGGAGGATTGGGAGAAAACGTCATTCATAACCCCTTTTGGGGCCTTCTGCTACAAAACCATGACGTTTGGATTGAAAAATGCGGGCGCAACTTACCAACGATGTATTCAGAAGTGCTTCGAGGACCAAATTGGGCGCAACGTGCACGCGTATGTGGATGACGTGGTTATTAAGACCCGGAAGGCAGAAACGTTCATTGATGATTTGAAGGAGACATTTAAAAACTTGAGAAGGTACCAGATGAAGCTTAACCCAACGAAGTGCGTATTTGGAGTCCCGGCTGGGAAGTTACTCGGCTTTATAGTCTCCGAGAGAGGAATCGAGGCAAACCCGGACAAAATCAAGGCCATCCAAAGTTTGAAGAAACCGGAAAATTTGAAGCATGTTCAAAAGCTCACGGGCTGCGTAGCAGCCTTGAGCCGGTTCATATCCAGGCTTGGAGAAAAGGCAATACCCTTGTATCGGCTTTTGCGGAAGTCAGATAAGTTTCGTGTGGGATCAGGAGGCAGATGAGGCGTTTGAAGCGCTAAAAAAAGCAATTGTCGGAAGCACCAGTACTAGCAGCCCCGGGTCCTAAAGAACCTATGTTATTATACGTGGCCGCCGGTCCCCGGGCCGTCAGCGCGGTAGTTGTCGTAGAACGCAAGGAGGATGGGAAGGGATACCCGGTCCAAAGGCCGGTTTATTATGTCAGCGAGGTGTTATCGGAAGCAAAGCAGCGTTATCCACATTGGCAAAAGTTGGTGTTTGGGGTCTTTATGGCCAGCCGGAAGTTGAAGCCATATTTCCAAGAACATCCCATAACAGTTAGTTCAATACCAATGTCGGATATCATCAGAAACTCGGATGCAACGGGAAGAATAGCCAAATGGGCAATAGAGATGGGAGATTATCATATCAGCTACGAGCCCAGATCAGCAATCAAGTCACAGGCTTTGGTCGATTTTGTTAACGACTGGACACACACTGGAATGGCTACTATAGTCCCAAATTCCGAGTCATGGACCATGCACTTCGATGGATCAAAGCAGTACGAAGGGTCAGGAGCTGGAGTGGTGCTGACGTCGCCAAAGGGGACAAACTAAGTTACGTGCTACAGATTCACTTCGATTGTTCAAATAACGTGGCCGAGTATGAGGCCCTACTGCACGGCTTAAAGATAGCCAAGGAGATGAACATCAGAAGGATACGATGCTTTGGGGATTCGGATCTTGTGGTGCAGCAGGTATCAGGAACCTGGGATAGGAAGGACGCCACTATGGCAGCGTATCGCAGAGAGGTTGATAGGGTTGCCGGGTGTTTCTCCGGGTATGAAGTAGAGCACATAGACAGAAGAAAAAATGAGGCAGCGGATGCACTCGCCAGACTCGGCTCGCGTAGAGAGCCGGTTCCACCTAATGTTTTCCTGGATGAGCTATGGCGACCGTCAGTTAAATCCGAGTCTGAGGAAGAACTAGCAAATCGAGACCCGGATGAGGAGTTTGTGGCTACAATACGTACTGTTCCCGAGTGGACAGAGCCATATCTGGCCTATCTATCACGGGGCGAATTGCCAGAGCAGGAAGTATTAGCAAGACAAATCTTGAGGCGGGCAAAAGGATATACTATTATCAATGGGGAGCTGTACAAGAGAAGCGCGACAGGAGTCTTTCTGCGCTGCGTGACACCGGAAGAAGGCCGACAAATCCTTAAGGAGATCCACGAAGGTGATTGTGGGCATCATGCGTCCACAAGATCCCTTGTGGCTAAGGCCTATCGGCATGGGTTCTTCTGGCTCACGGCCTTAACAGACGCGGAGCGGATAGTGGCAAGATGCGATGGATGTCAAAGGTACGCTCGCCAAACTCATGTGCCGGCTATGGAGTTACGGACAATACCACTAACCTGGCCATTCGCTGTTTGGGGTATGGACATGGTTGGCCCTTTCCATATGTCACCATGCAAGAAGACACATCTTTTAGTGGCCGTCGATAAGTTTACCAAGTGGGTGGAGGTTATGCCGGTTACCAATTGTGAAGCGGCCACAGCAGTCAAATTCCTGAAAAGAATCATATACCGGTTTGGATATCCCCACAGTATAATCACTGACAACGGAACCAACATGTCCCTTGGAGAGATGGAAAAATTTTGTGGCAACAATGGAATCAGGCTTGATGTGGCATCAGTGGCACATCCGCAAGCCAACGGGCAAGTGGAGAGGGCGAACCAAGAGCTACTTCGAGGATTGAAACCGCGGCTAAGGGTCCCTTGTATCAGGGCCGCTGGAGCGTGGGTTGAAGAACTCCCTTCCGTGGTCTGGGGTATCAATACTACACCTAACCGGTCCACCCAGATGACGCCTTTCTTCATGGTTTACGGCGCAGAAGCAGTATTACCAAGCGACATCATTCATGATTCACCAAGAGTGACAGCCTACGTCGAAGTGGAGAACGAGAAGAACCGGCAAGACGCCGTGGACATGTTAGAAGAACAAAGGGAGCAAGCCTTAGAAAGGTCAGCCATATATCAGCAGGATTTGCGAAGATATCATAGCCGGCGGGTAAAAAGCCGGGTCTTCCAGGAGGGAGACTTGGTCCTGCGCTTGGTTCAAACAAACGAGGGAAAACACAAGCTATCGCCGCCATGGGAAGGACCTTTCATCATAAGCCGGAGTTTACATAATGGGTCATATTACTTGGTAGATGCAAGAGAAGAATCGGCCACAGTCAACGACACTGCTCATACTACTGCACCTATGCAAGAAAGAGATAGACCATGGAACGTGGCTCAGCTACGTCCATACTATACTTAGCAGAAAATGATGTAACAGGCAGCAGGTTTCAGACGCACTCTTTTCCTATCCAGGGCACCCTTGGGGACTGGATGGGTTTTTAATGAGGCGGCTTGCTGGCCTAATTTTCTCATATCAAATAAAAAGGGGATTATCGAGAAAAGAGACAATTGTCATTTATACGGCGTAAAATATTTAGGTCTTGAGGGCTAGTTGCTCCTGCAAGCACAGCTGCAAACTCAAAAAGACCCGGCCTTGATGCCAATGAGTTATAGGGGCCGGCAACTCGAAAAAACGAGTGCGGCTACAATCTTATAACCGGACAAAGAAGTCCAAAATTCTCGTCTATTCTTACTTAAGCTCGATGTGACTCGCAACAAAGTGGCATGATCTGTTCGCCTACGATTACTATCAGTCATGAGACCCAAAAGGGACTTGTTTGACCCAGTTTTCGTATTGATGTAACAACATGGTATCCACGCGAAAGCCGGCTTATAGTACAAGATAGTCGAAAGGGTCATCTAAACCACAGGTTATGCAGAGTATAAGGCTTACAGCCGGAAACTCAACGATTATCAAGCATAACTTCAAACCTCATAAAAGCTGTCCTGAAGTTTTGGGCATCCAGCGATGGGCGATTCGTTTCCTTGAAAAGAAACAATCATGTGTCCTAGACGCGGAAACCCGGGCTGGGGACTTATGAGCTCTAATGAGGAAACAACATCATCCAGCCGATTAAATTACAACGAGCCACGCATCCGGGTCTCAGACGAAACCCGGAGGACGGGCTTTGCTAAGAAAAAAGAAGTATAAGTTATCGAGAATAAAGCAAGTGGATATCAAGAATAAGAAAACGCAAAGATACATTCATCAAAAGCCCAAAGGGGCGCAAAGTGCATCGGAGTTTAACTCAAAGTATTACAATATCATAAAAGTATCAAAAGAGCACAGGCGCTCTGCTTAAACGAATAGTAAAGCTGTTGTAAACGACGCTTCGCCGATTGACGCATGTGGAATGATAAGCGTTACTTCAAGCTGCAGGATCCACCTTGGCCTTGCCCTTGGTGCCACTTGGATCAGTAGTAGTCTCGGGCTGCGCAGCAGAAGTTGCAGGAGCAGAGTCGACCTCGGCCTTCTTGGCGGCTTCTTCCTTTAACTTGATCGCTTCCTCCCTCCAACGGACAAGCATATCGAACGGCTGGGGGCGGTCAGCCTTGACAACCTTGTCATTAGCATCATAAGCCGGAAGAATCACATCAATTTCTAAGGCATCAGCGATAACACTAGCCGGATGACGGACTTCTTTCTGAATAGCCTTGAAGTCCTTTGGCAAAAACTTGGACCCATCCAAGTTGAACTCTGGGAATCCGCTCATAAGCTTGGACAGCTCTAGCTTGGGAGCGTAGGCCTTAGCTAACGCGAGTCCCCGGGTTACCCCAAAGCGGCAGGAGGACCGTTTCCAATGCCAAATCCATTCGGGGATGGTAGAGCAGCTTTCTAGTAATTTCTTCATGTTATCTGGCCTGATACCCGGCAGACGTAACTCGTCAAGTATCCAACTGACTCCGCTGCAAAGTTGGCGAAGAGTATTCTTGATGGTTTTAAGCTTGGCAGCATCATCTCCTTCGGGGCAGCGTCATGTGGCCCTGCTAAAAAAAGGCAAAAGAAGCAAAGATAGTAGGCAAACAAGTGCAGTTGTTCAAATCAAAGTAATCCGAGTCACAAAAGGTGAAATTCAAAAATCTTACCAGTTGCGGTACGATAAACACCATCAATTTGAGCAGAAAGAGTTGTCAGTTTGCCTTTTGCCTTACGAGCTCTCTTCTTGTACTTTTTCGTCATCTTCTGGCACCTGCGAGCCTCAGTCTCAGCAGCTTCACGAAGGGCCGCTTCTTTTTCAGCAAGCTTGGTGGATTTGGCCAGTTTCTTCTCCAACTGTGAAACATAGTCCTGTAGGGAAGCACGAAGAAGGGTCAGCCAGAAACATTATGCAAAGTTCCAAGCAAGCTACCTAGTAATTTACTCGGAACTTGGGGACTATATATGGAATCAATTGGTGTTAGTCGGGATTACCTCGTGCTTGAGTATTAAGGCATCTAGTAAGTTTTCTTCGTCACCCTTCAAGGTATGAAGGCATCTAGCATCTGAGCAAAGGTCATGTCTTCAGGACGAAGTTGAGAAGGGCCGGAGGATTGGCCCTCTTGTGGAGGAGCTGTTCCGGGTCTGGGGGTCGAAACCCGGGTCGTTTGAACGTCCGGGTTAGGAGAGCCCGGCTTGGTCTCCAAGATGATGTCTTCGTCCACTTCTTCAGAGGGCTGGGGTGATGCAGTTTTCGGTGGAATTGGGTCCTTGAAAGGGTCTTCTTCTTTTCCGTCCTCGGCCTCGTCTTCAATCTCAACGTCCATGTCATCACTCGGCTTCTCCTCTTCCTGTCCTTCCGGTTCAGGAATATCCTGGTCGCTCAGCGTAACTGTGGCGCTGAAGACAAGAAGGAGGACATGGATCGGTGGAAGGTACCGAAAAAGGAAAGGTAACAAGTACGAGAAAATGCAAATAAAGGTAGTTACCCGGTATTTACGGCGTAGTCCGGAGGAAGTTCGCCACTGGAAGCGGATGACGTTGGCAAGAGCACTGGCTGCGGGACGCGAAATTGCCCGGCAAGTGGATGAGTAGGAGACGGGACGCTGAGGAGATTGGGAAGGTTGAGCTGGAGGGGTACTGGCTCGATGAGTAGGTGAAGTGGGAATACCCGGGTTAAGGGGATCATCCCCCGGAGAATTCCGGGTCACCCTACGTTTAGTCGGAAGAGGATCCTTCAAGAAGGGTGAATGTGATAATCGCTCGTTAAGTTCATGCATAGCAGCAAAGGAGTAAGGCGCACGAGACACAGAAGAGAAGGGAACCTTTTCAACTACCCCTCTAGCCTTCCTTTTGTTTCCGACTGGAGGCTCCCGGTCAGACTCGGTGGCTTCCGGGTCATTTTCTTCTTCCTCCTCGTCATCCCCCGACCCTGAAAGCCGAGTAAGTATCAGATAAGGGAAACAGCACAGATAAAAGGCAGGTATAAAGGTTATGGAGGAATACCCTCATCATCATCCACAGACTCGACCTCTTCTTCGGGGTCTTGAGAAGGAGGAGAGTTTTCGACTTTCCAGAAGGGATCGTCAGCCTGTAAACAGGTAAATACAAATGATGGTTAAAGGCTGTAGCGGACGAAAGTACTGAAATAAGAAAAAGGGGCAGGACTCACCGCTGGGGCGGGATTCTCCCGAGTAAACGGGGGTAACCCGGCGGTGTTCTTTATGACGTCCAATCTCTCCACCAAGAAGCCCTTGATGGTCTTGATGGTGTTACCGGCAGGGAAGTTTTTGGTGGAGTAGCGGAGGGAGTCTGTGATATGGCCCGAGTATTCGTGCAGCAGTTTTGAACGAATGGAGTTGGGTTGAACCCGGAACTCCACCCAGGTCTTTACTAAGTTGAGCCCGAGAAGGCCATGGGCTGAGAAAGCTGCTAATTTGGCCAGAAGGGGCTGAATCGCTTCCCTATCAGGATCAGGCGCAAAAGCATTGAAAGACGCGGAGGGTTCGAGGGGGGTCTCCGAGTAACCCGGCAATTTCCTCTCGCCATCCGGAGAGGTATCATGGCAATAGAAGAAGGATAGCTGCCAATTTTTGGCGTGGGAGTTCAGATTAAGGGCTGGCATCAGCGAGTGCTTGCGGCGTTGGATAGATACCCCGCCGCAAGTAAGGATTGCTCCGTCATCGCTCTCGCGGCACGGTTCGCAGTAAAATAACTCGGTAAAAAGAGCTAGGCTTGGTTGAATGCACAGGTAAGACTCGGACAAGACTATGAAGTGGGTGATGTTCAGCATAGAGTTAGGCCCTATGTCGAACACCCGGAGGCCGTAGTGGCTTAGGATTTCTCGGAAGAAGGGGTGACCCGGAGGACGGAACCCCCGGATCACGTGCTCGGTAAAGCAGATTACCTCATTCCCGGTAGGAGTGGGACGGGTCTCATCGCCAGGAGCCCTCCAGTATTTCCTTTTGGGAAGGAAGGATTCCTAGCTCGGCCATCCCATCCAGTTTGGCCTTCGTTGTTGAAGACCGGCCCCAGTCGGCAGAAGCGGTTTGGGAGGTCTTTGCAGGAGCCGGGTGTTTCCCTGTCTTTTAGGAGCCATGGAGCTGACCTGCAAGGGACAAGAAATGTGTGGGGTAAGATTCGGAACATCAACTCATTTGAATCTGGAGACATTAAGACGCTGAAGGCTAAAACAAGACCCGGGTAATGCGCTACGAAGCTAAGTGCTGAAGATTTTCCGGGTGTCGGATGAAGTTGAGTAAATTGTTAATTACTTACGTATTGAGGTGGGTTGGGTGAACATGGATGGTTGCCCATACCTTACTGAGGAGGGATTAACTGGAAAAGAAGGATTATCCGGGTGTTAATGCGGCAGGCGGAGAAAACAAGGCGGAACGGATCTAGAATCGAAGGACTTGCAAGTAATCTTATATGAAGTTTAATGGTTAATAAGGGCGCGGAAATGGGTGGTGATTGCGTATCAGGTGCTTGAAGAAGCTAAGGACTATCGAAGCGGACTAATTTGATGGTTCCCTAAAATTGATTTGCGGGTTGACTCAGATCCAATCTTGGTCAAATTGATGAAATTGCCGGTTTCAGTTGGATGGTTGAGAGGGGCTTACCGAAGGAGTTGAGGTCCGAACTGAGGCCGATGCGCGGCGCGGCTTGAGTGTCTCACCACAGTCCTTGAAAGAAACAAGAGCGTGGCGGCGGGGCTCGATGGCGGCGCTGGAGAGCTCGAGGTCGGGTGCGGCCGGAGGTGGCCTTATCTCTGGAAGCGCGCGTGAGCCCGGCGGCCGGAACTGTGAGGGAGCGAGGAGAAAGAAATGACGAAACGAGGTGGATGGTTTAGGGTTACCCTCTGCTGATATATAAGGGAGGGTGAGCTCACCCGCGGCCAGGAAGCTGGAAATTGCGGAACAATTATCCGCGCGGATTTGGCGTTGTGGGCGTTCGGAGCAAGGGTTCAAATATGGAAAGGCCCATTAGGCGTTCGAGGAAGGATCGAGCTATCGGGATAGCGAGCGCCTCAAGAATGAATCCATGAAGCCCGCGCTATCCTGGGGACTACTGATGAGGGGATAGTAACCCGGTATGCCAACTCCCAGCTGTAATCCGGCCCAAACGGCGGATGGACCAAATCCGGCTAAGAACAAAGAAGCTTCAGAAAGGCCCAGGGCTTGTAAGGATCGTAACCCGGATTGTGGGTTATGGTAAGGAAAGTTAGGTTTGTATATAGAGTTCGAGTAGGACTCAAGGAGCGCTTTGTATGGCAAGCCAAAGGGGGTATGAGTACTATATAAACCAACCCCTAGGCTTCGCCTGAGGGAGATTAAAGTCATAACTGTAACACCTATTATCGAGTATCCAGCATAATCATATCGAGATCCGGCGAGTTGTTTTCCGGCTCTTAGATTGCTTTTCGCCATGTCTTCCTTCGAGCTAAACCCTCTCCCAAATACCTGTGTCGACTTGCCCCTAGATCAGTTACCCCCGGTAACATCTGCCGTGATTATCCCACGACAGGCGGAGAGGCGCCGGGGCCGGAAGCGCCAGCGTCCCTGGGCCGGCCATGCCCCGAGGGGATGGAGGTGGGAGCAGATGGAGGCGTTGTGGTCGAGAGAGCCGCCAGGGCCGGCTGTGCCTCGAGGGGATGGAGGCAGGAGCGCCTTGGGCACTGGAGGTGGAGAGGCACTGGACCGGAAGCGCCAGCGTCCCTGGGCCGGCCATGCCCCGAGGGGATGCACGCGGGATGCATTGATAAACGGATTCGTGTATCACACCCCGGTTTTTGGAACCTTGTACTGTGATTCAAGGAGACAAAAATTAGGGCCAACATTTTTTTTTGAACAACATGATTGTTTGAACTAAAATGTGTTTATGAACTTAATAATATTTGCAATGCAAGCCTTGTTTCATTTTAGAACCAATAGCAACTTTTCCTGAAAACAATTCTATAACTTTTCCCTAATGTTTTCCCTGGTGTTACTTGAGTGGATTTTTATTCCAAGACTTGGATCACTCTTGTTTGCATCTTAAAATAAACTTTTATGTTTGTTGGATCCAAGAAAACAAAACTTCAAAATGATTAATGGAAGTTTTCTTTTATGTTTTCTATAGAAACTATTCCCTGAAAATATAGCCAAGCACCTGTTTTCCACCTTTGTTTTCACCAGGCTATAATAGGTTATTTTATGTTTACTTGACTTTTATTTGTTCCTTGATATAGGGACTACAAATCCATAAGCTTGTCTTTATTTTTAAAATAAGAAAAATAATATTTTTCTTGTTGTTTTTGTGGAAGAAAAATAAGGCAGAAAAGTGCATTTTAAAAAACTAAGAAAAACAGAAAGTACACTTTTTCCCACTTTGTTTTCATAGCCTTAAACTATTTCAATTTTTTTTTCAAAAGATGTTTCTGAAATTTTACAACATGTTTAACAAACTTCAACTTGGAAACCAAAAAATGGAATCCATTTGGTCTCTAAAAAAAATCCAAACTTTTTGCTCATTCTACTGTTTTCCAACACTTAGAAAAATTCCTAAGTGTTAACTGAATTTTCTTAAATTTTGCAACAGTGCTAGATACACTTTTGGACAGATGTTTTCTTTTTCTTTTCTTGCAAGTTTTGAAGTGAGACTTTGTCTAGTTTTTTAACTAGGATGTGACTCGACCTAGGATCTTTTTCTTAGCTTCTAGAAGGCTTGGTGAGAAAGATAACAAGTGAGAGAAGAGAGGGGACAAGGATGATGTGGCTAGGTATGGTCCTCCATACCTTGACCCTTGTGGTCTTGGGTTTGGCGTTACCATCTCCCCAAGGGCCACATTTGACTTGCCTCTTGCTCATCTTGGCCCTTGGCACAATGCCATGATCTCCAAGGTTCAAAACACCCCCCATGCCACTCCTTGCCACACACCCGAGCCCATCCCCTAGCCTTGCCCTCATACCCGTGGCTATAAGCCACAAGGCTCGAGTCCCTTTCTCCACGAGCCACCCCACACCCTCCACTCAATCCCCAAGCAAAGGGAAGCCACGAGCTAGCCCATGTGAGCTCCACGAGCTCCAAGCTCGCCGCCGGTCACCGAGCCCGAGTTCGAGGCAATGCACCTCTCCACGTCTCCTCCCATCCCCCGTGACCTCCTCTGTTGCACTCCCCGTGACCCCTTGACCCTCCCTGACACGCTCCCTCGCCCTCTCCCTTGCAGGATCGTCGCATCCATCCACCTCGCCGCCGCCGTTTGTAGCCGCCGCCGGCCGCAAACTCGACGCCCGCAAGTCCCTACGCCCTCCCCGAGACTTCTCCACCGCCCCTCGAGCATCCACGGTGAGCCACCGTGCGTTTCCCGTCGCCGGTCTTTTTTGGAGAGAGAGGGAGTGAGAGAGGGGAAGAAGAGAGGTCGTGGGGCGTTGATCCAGGGATCGAATGCCCCGGTTAAATCACGCCGTTTCCCACCCGATCCGCGCGTGCACTGCGCTTGGGTCGTGCCTGGCGACTAGCAGGGCTGCGCCCACAGAACCCTAGCCCGTTTTGATGTTTTCTTTTTCTTTTAAATCTGTGCAGAATGTTGCTTGTTGCTTTGGCCCTGTGAAAAATAGTTTTCTTCCAAAATAAAATCAACCAAAATTCATGGCACTAGTTATATGTTTTCTTAACCATATAAACTTGGTAGATCTAAGTTTTGACTTTTTATTATCACAATAAATGTTTTTCCACAGACTATCTATTTAGCCATTTTTGGCATAACTTTCTGGATCTGTATCCATTTTGGTCAAATCAAATTGTTTTAAATAGCTAGTGAGTAGATCTATCCACAGGACTTGGCCTTATAGCAAGGTGAGTTACCAAATGGAAATTCCATCCATTTTGGTAAATGACCAGTAAGCATTTCTAGGATTTTTAGAATTAGTTTAAAAATGATTTTTGAGGTGAATCCAATTGGATGATTTTGTATATGTTTAGGTATATAAAATCCTAGCTTGGATTAATTTTTGGATCCTTAGATTATTTTTTTGGCATGCATTTCTAGAAACAACATCTTTTCTGCTTTTTTTATGTGTGTATTTGTTTGTGAATAAATGTCTGATTGAGTGAATCCTTGTTCCTAGCATGTATAGATGTGTTGAATTTTGTTATTAGGTTGTTTTCTTGCAATACAACTACCATAGAAAGTGTGTGCCTTTTTGGAAAGTCAAATAGAAATAGAAGTAGAAATTGTTATTTGCCTATTTTTATTATTTGATTTATTGTGTGAACCAATCCTTGTAGGTTTTGTTTACCTAAGTTGTGTTATGCTTGAATTGAGTCCAGTACCATTTTGGTACTTTTATTTTTATGTTAGTATCTCTGTTAGCTTGCACCTTATTTTTATAGCAAATCATGGGTAACATTTGTTTGCTTTTTTCACTTATTTGTTTTCACTAGTATGGTAGTGGGTGATGAATGCTTTGTTAGGATAATTTTGTCAAGTGTAACCAGAGGCTTTGTCACCTCTAAATGCCTTGGTATTAGTGGGCCCATAACCCACTGGTCCCATTACATTTTGGTTAGGGATGCGAAATCCCCTACCTTACATTTATGTGTTAGTAGCATGTATTTCTATATGTGTGTTTAATATTTTCCACCAAGGAAAGGGGTTGTTTGTTTCACTCGTGTAAGTGAAGAGTTTAGTATTTCTTGTTGACTACTATTATGTTTAGGTGTGTTTCATTTGTTAACATAATATTCCCTTAGGAGTGTCATGTTAAGAAATGTTTCACTATTGTTTGGTTTAATTTGAATATGATTTGCAAATAGAATGTTTTCCTAGTGATAGATAAATTATTTGAGAATGTATTTCATTGAGTGTTTGGATTTTTTAAAGTGTTAGTTAAGATTGTGTTGAGTGCATAGCTACTGGTTGTATAGCTTGTACTTTGATTGCTTGCTTTTTAAATTGATTAGAAAAACATGTATTATTAGTATGGTTTGATGCTTGCTTAGTAGATGTTTTCATAGAATTATTATAGTGTTTATGCTTACTATAAAATGTAAGGTGTGGTGTGTTGTTAGTAGGTATTTATATTCATGAGCTACTTTTTTAAGATTATGCATCCTTGTATTGATGTTTGCTTCTCTAGTCATGAACTAGTGTCACCACTAGATTGTTTAAGTTGCTCTAGTATTGTTGTCCTTT
>JAPCYS010003181.1:0-15083 GCA_028641055.1 Alopecurus myosuroides
CTTCAAGTTGTATGCAACTATTATAGTCCGGAACCCAAGACCCCAAGGTGACAGGTTGGAATATCAGAGGGGAAGGGCTATAGTTTGAGGATCACATTTGTTCATTGGGTGCTAATGCTTTGCTCCGGTGCTTGGTGAAACAAGTGCATTAGTTACCATAATTTCCTTTATTGACCCTGCAAAAACAGGATGGTTGGACAAAAGATGTTGTGCGAATTCTCATAGAGAGTGGATATAACTATATATCGAATGAATTCATATGTACGATTTATTAGCTAGAATACATGATCATGAGTTAGTTCAATCTAATTCAATTACCCAACTGTAATTTGTTCACCCAACACTTGTTATCTTTCTTGGAGAGTTACCTCTAGTGAAACTATCAACCCCGGTCCATCTTTTACTATTATTGCTACTATTTTCACATGCTTTTACCACATGTTACCTTGCTGGTCCGTTTATTATAGATTACACATATCACTTGTTTCACTCCATATTACGCCGCTTCCATTGCCTCTTCGCCGAACCAGTGAATCTATACAATCCTTATTGTATTAGGTGTGTTGAGGACACAAGAGAATCCTCCATCACTATGTCAAGAGCGTAATTTCTGGCGCCGTTTAATACTATTATATTTTTTTAAGTGCTTCTGAGGTGTGGCTGAATTGATAACTCAGCTTCTAAGGTTTACATGTATTCTATGGCCCCCTTGTGTCGAATCAATAAATTGGGTTACACTTACCCTCGAAGACTATTGCGATCCCCTACACTTGTGGGTTATCAGCGCACATCCATTTGTTTAGCAGCCTGGGAACGAAATACGAGTGGCGGACAGATTTCATGTGTGCCGGCTGTATTGGTGTATCCGTGGCACACAATTAGGGTTGTTCGCCACCAATAAAGTTGGAGTGCTAGTGCGAACTTTTCTTGTGGTGCACAACCTGTTTTGTTCGCCACTAGTACTGATCCACCTATAATATTTTTCCCACTAGTGCGAGGCCATTACATAGATAAACAAAAAAAAATAAAAAAAAATAAACCCTTGCTACTAGCTAGGATTCATCACTGTGCCGCATGCTGCTGTTGTGCCTACTCGTCCTCGTTAACGTCGACATAGGTAGACGCCTGCTCTGGAGGCAGAGTCCTAGGCGCCGGAGGCGGCTGTGGCCATGCCGAGGCAGGCTCCCATGCCTTCCCCTCCCCATGGTCCTGCCACGGTGACCACGAGAGCGGCAGCGCAGCGTGAGCCTCGTTCTGTAGATCTCGAGTGCGACCCCCAGATATGGCCACATCCTGAGATCCACCTCTTTGGAGGTCTTGATGGCGCAGCGGAGCTTAGAGGCCTCCTCCTCCTCTACCTTGTCCTCCTCCCGTGGTAGCTTCTAGACGTCCTCGCCGTCCGTGACGGCCTCCTCGGTGGCCTTGAGTTTGTCGAGGTAGGTGGTCTCCTCCTCGTCATTGGTGTCGAGGTAGGCAACGAGGCTATCGATGTCGTAGTCGGAGGTTGATGGAGTCCAACACTCTGGGCGACATGGGGACCTAGTGGCTACTGAGGTGCCACCCAATGGGAAGGTAGACCTTAGGCCGCAGAAGTGGCACGTGATCGCGCGAAAACGGCCTCGCGATGTCGACGGAGACGGTGAATGGCATCGACCTACCGATGAGGGCATCCCTAGATCTTTACCATCTTCCCCTATTGATCATGTTGTTGTTCAAGAGAAGGCCAATGAAGTGAGGATTGGACCAATAGAAAGAGCTAGAGCTAAACTATTAGAACAAAATGTGAACTCACTCTTAATAGAATATGATGTTTATGATTATGAGAACTTTAGACTACCTAAGTCTATGCATTTATGTATGATTAGGTTTATTGATAACACAAACACTAGTGGAGGAGGACATAAATACATGGTGGAAACATCAAGGAGGACATGGAAAACATAGGAGACATGGTGGAAAAAAGAAGGAACTCGTGGAAAACATAGGGAAACATGTGGAGAACAACATGGAAAACATGGATTTTTTTACTACAAGTGCTCAAGGGAGGAGAGGGAGGCAAGAGAACATTGGGAAAGACATGAAGATGGCGCCCAACACATTTTTCTGCGCCTAAGGAGGAGTTCTACTAGGGGTAGGAGAGGACCTGTGTGTCCTATTATGACCGAACCCACATTAGGTCCGTTTGTATCAAGTTTGGTTGAGTCAGACCCAAGTCAGACTAGGAGGTGGTGCACATTGGACTTTAGCCGCACCCCTCCCCTCATATATACCTAGGAGCTACGAGTTGAGAGTTTTAGACTACGCTAAAAATAAGAACCCTAGACTCTAGATCGGATTGCTTGAAGCATTCATCTTGAAGTATACCAATTGCATATTCTGCGTGTTATCTGCTGTTCCATTCGTAATTAGGTGCAAGTGTGTGGATCTTTGAATATACAAGGGGTTGCAAGCCGTCGCATTGGAAACAAGGATTAGCCGATGAGTTTTCAGTGAGACGCAAGTTATCATCCATCAAATTACCACGAGCTCAATGAGAAGATCGGGCCACCCCATATCATTTTGGTATCAGAGCACTAATTTTACTCGATGAGCAAATTCCATCCCATTAGTTAGCTGTTTTAATTCCTATACAGAAAAGGCACACAAAAATATTAGGTTTAGATCATTTCCATAGCCTAGATCACACCAATTTGCATCTCTTAGTTGCTGTTTTTGTTGATCTTTGAGTCCTAATTTTTTTTTGTCAAGTTTTTTGTTAGAGTTAGGGTTCTAGTTCTAGTCGAGTTGTTCTTCTTATTCTATTTGGAATCCATACAAAATCCCAAAAATAATTGCTATTCGAGTTGGTTTTTCGGTTCAATCCAAGTGCAACTAGAGTTCCTTGCCGCGGCACAAAATATGCATATTTTCTTCCACGATCTCCTACTCCAACTCGAGCTAAAACTCCTGCCGCGCCCGACACGTTTTTGCTCAATTTTTTGCCGTGCCTTCCCAGTGCAAGTTGGACGCGGAGTCCTTGTGCTGCTGCGGCACAAAAACACACTAATCTCTGCCGCGAGTCCGAGTACAAGCAGAGCGTTGCGCGCTGATTTTCCACGGCATGAAAATCACCGATTCCCTGCCGCGATCACGCGCTGCCACACCGACACAAAAAGTGCTTGTTTCTCTGCCAAGGCGACACATATTTTTCTATTTTTCTGCTGTGAGCCTTAGTGAGCCTTTAGTGTTTTTTCTAGTTTCTTTTCTAATTTTCTTATGACTTTCAATCTGAAACTTTTGAGACTTAGCCACAACTATTCTACAACAAATTCTAGGCACCCTACCCATACAAGACTAGCTAACATTTTGCTCAACGGGTTTCTCATAATTTTCATACATTGTGTAATCTTATAGTTTTCTTTCATTTTGCTCCTTGTTATAGTATTGGCCATTGAAGAAATACAAAACATATATATATAAGAAAGAGCATAAAAAAGGGAGTAAATAAAAAAAAAGCAAAAGGAGGCCGGATTGATACATATTTTCGGAGTGGAGCTTGAGATACAACCTATTAAATATTATTAGTATCAAGTTGTTTTTGTCCAACCATAGACCCAAATGGAAAACCTAGTCCACCCCAAGTTAAATCTTTGAACTTCCTTGACAAGTATGGAACCATTAGAGTTTGAATCTTTCAAACCCAAGTCTTGATCAACCAATGTCCCTTTTGGTAGACCTTTAACCTAATCACAATAGTTTCCTTAGTATACTAAATTGTTGTGATAGACCTTAGCCTTGCCTTGACCCAATTAGCATAAAACCCTTTTGACTAAGTGTGTTGATTGTTATTCTTTGTTTCCTTATTTGTTTGTGAAAATTGTTTATTGTTATTTGTTTGAATTGTTTAGATTGTACGAAGAGAAATGATCTATTTGTTAAGAGAGTGTACCTACACACTAATTTCAACAAGGAAAGTGACACGGCATAAACCACCTATGAATTTTCTATATGCATTAGATGTTTTTGAGTAGTATGCATGATCAGAAATTATACTAAGTTATATGCTATGGTATTATCCTAGTAGTGTGTCGCCATATTTTGTCCAAGTTAGAGAAGACACATTTGATCTTAGTATGTGCTTAGCAATGCCATCAGATTGTTTTATTGGATGTTGAAAATAAAATTAATAACCTTAATGAATCACCCGTGTGTAATTGGTTGTTTTGGCTGTTGAAAGTTGAGTGTCTCCTCAGGGGAAACACTTGAGGTGTTCACTTGAGGAATGCCACCCAGGAACAAAGTGATTGTGATGTCCCCCAAGTTTATATTTCTTCTAGTGCAACCATTAGTCATATGGGCTCTGTCTTGATCAACTCAGTTGTGAGAGTTCCACTTGTCGGCTGGACAAGCAGATGTAGAATAATATAGGTGGAACGGTTCTTTCCATGGGGTTGAACTCTTCTTCTGAAGTATCTCGTCTCAAATATTCTCCTTTCCTTAACATAATCCGAGAGTTCCACTTTGGCTGATTTTATTCTAAAGGTGAAAGTGAACAAACTCTGCAGAGTCAACAAACTAAGATCTTAGTTGTGTCCCTGGTTATGGACAAGTTTGAACAGCTGGATAAGGATGGACGGAAGAATCACATCACCATTTTTCAAGAAGTAAAACTTGGTTAGGTGAACAATAGTAGTGGTGCTTGGATTTTATTCCAATGTTGCCACCCTTTGAAAACAAAATGACTTTACAAAAGAGTTAGGAGAAAATTGGCTTTATGCAAACTTAGTCAAAACTCCACTTAGACAAATAAGCATGTAGTATTAGTCTTGCCACTTATATCCACCATATTGTTACTTGCCAGTAAAATAAATTGTACTGAAATTTGTGGCTGCATATTCCAACGTGCAGGTTATTCTAATGACGAGTGAGAATTTCGTTTAGGATCTCGAGTCTACTGCCAACATGTTTTTCCTATGGCACATTAAGAAGATGAGGCTGAATGAAATACTATGTTTTCCGTTGTAAAGCTATGTTTCCTGCTAGTCTTTTGAGGCTATTGAAGTTGTAATTTATTTAAGTTGTAAAGACTAGATCATGTGATGTAATAGAATTTGACGCATTTGCATGATATTTCATCTTGTATTGTGGTGCTAGCAATTGATCTAGGGACTAGCACATTAACACAGATGTTCTTGCATACAAACGTGGGAACACTACAAAATGGTATCAGAGTATTGTGTTGCCTGTAGGATTCGAGACGCTAGGTTTGAAATAAACCCTTTTTGATCAATTTCTTACCTCCTTTGAGTATTTTGGATCCTAGCGGCATAATGAGATGAAGCGGCTCGGACAAACATTACATGTCCACAGACATGAGACCTGTTCCCTGATTATTAGCGAGTTTCAGTATCTCTCACTATAGTGAATATCCAATCTACAACAAGTTGTTAATAATCTTTATAAGTATTTTATAAGTATTTTACTCGCTTCGTATCTAGTACCTCTTCACCTTGTGTATTCATGACTTATGTTTTCTTCTACCCTTCTAACTTAAAGATGAAGAGCTTCGACTTCACCACCACCGAGAACTTCAAGGACCCTAGGATTGAAAATCTATTTTACTCAAACATTCTAGAAATTAAAATTTTCACTTTAATCTTTTCTCATATACACCAATCTATTATTCACCATCTAAAATGCCTTCTCTTGTTTGTAGATGACCAACTACTTTGACACACACAAGAGAGGACCAATGATGACCATGAACCTGGAATGTGACACGGAGTTCCAAAGAGTACTGAAGAACCTCATGTTAATCATGGTATTTGAAGGACCAACGGTCTACTAGGGTTTTCCCTACATAGATGAGGAGGATGGTCTTGAATATTGGTGGGTACATATTCGTCTATACAGAAACAAGGAGTACGACCACACGATATAAGGAAATTGCATGTTTACCAACACGGTAATGCATCCTTCATTCTTTGATTCAGCAAGAAGTGCTGCATGGAGTGCTATTGAAGAACTTGCAGAGAGACTCAAGTGGAGACTTCACAACACTCACAAGGATCTTGATGGTGCAAGAGTTGCACTCGTTGGGAAACCCCAATAGGAAGGTATGAAGATCATAGCAGCAAGTTTTCCCTCAGAAAGAAACCAAGGTCGAATCGACCAGTAGGAGAAAGAAATCACTTCTGAAGGTTGTTGGCAGGGCGCACTACCGGTTTAGAAGCAACGTGGAATCTACAGTGAGGTTGTCCCAACAAAACAGTGAGGTTGTCAATCTCACCGGTTTTGCTAACACAAAGGATTAGATGTATAGTGTCAAAATAATACTTGTTTGCAGTAAATGAAAGAGAATAGTGATGGCAGTGAATGAGAGGCAAACAGTAATTGCAGTAGTAAAACAGTGGTTGAAGTGGTTGTATTATCAGTGTAAAGAAATGGACCGGGGTCCACCGTTCACTAGTGGTGTCTCTCCAAAATAGATAGATAACATGGTGGGTAAACAAATTACAGCTGGGAAATTGAAGATATAAAGGCTGCACCATAGTACATATGCATGACATGATGATTACTATGAAATTCATGCAGGCATTACAACATAATTCATAGACCTTTATACAACTGTATCTATGACTAATAATCCACCCTCAGAGCGTAATCCAACCAAACCTCGGTATTAAGTTGCAAGCAACAGATTATTGCCTTAAGTAAAGTGTGTAATCTAAACAATGAAAACATTATTGTTATCTACCTAATGGCAACAACACATCTCCTATCCGTCACGTTTCTGTCACTTGAGCATGGATGAAAGGGAGGCATGAACCCACTATCGAGCATAAATACTGCCTCTTGGAGTTACAAGCATCAACTTGGACACATCATCTACTAGTAACAGAGAACATGCAAGATAATAAATAACATAAACATGATAGATTGATAATCACTTGACATAGCATTCAATATTCATCGGATCCCAGCAAACACAACATGTAGCATTACAAACACATGATATTGATCATGTTAGGCAGCTCACAAGATCTAAACATGGTGGCATAAAGATGAGAATACAACCATCTAGCTACAGCTATGGACCCGTAGTCCAAGGATGAACTACTCACGCATCACTCTGGAGGAAGGCATGGTGATGTAGAGCCCTCCGGTGATGAATTCCCCTCCCGGCAGGGTGCCAGGGAGAGCTTCAGAATCCTCTCGAACTAGGGTTGACGATAACGGCGGCTATGAAACTTTTCGTGGATGGAGGCTCGAGAATTTAGGGTTAACCCGAGAAGGAGCTTAAATAGGCGAAAGGGCTATGTCAGTGAGTGGACGGGGTGCCACACAACCTGGTGACGCGGCCAGGGGGATTCCACCTTATGGTGTGGTGGCTCCAGGGCCCCCCTCCGGGTCCCCTCCAGACTCCCTATACGTGACAAATTTCTAAAAATCTCGGATTTTGTTTCGTCTAGTTCCGAGAATATTTCTAGAACAACTTTTGTGAAACCAAAAACTGCAGAAAACAGGAACTCGCTCTGTGGCATCTTGTCAATAGGTTAGTCCCAGGAAATCCATATAAATTACACAAAGTGTATATGAAACATGTAGCATATGGCATCAAAACAACATGGAACATCAGAAATTATAGATACGTTTGAGACGTATCAAGCATCCCCAAGCTTAGTTCCTACTCGTCCTTGATATAAAAAAATAGTTTCTGAGGTGACATGATACCAATATAAACTTGATCATCTAAATTGTAAAAGCATATATAAGATGAGATCATAGTACTTTAAACACAAGCATGGTATATATAATTATAACAATGAAACTTAGCAATCACTGTGCATCATGAAAAGTAACACAAATAAAAGATCATGAGTAATAATGCACTGAAAAGTTATACGTTTGATTCGAGCATAAGGAAAACATAGCAAAGTGATATTTGGCTTGTCCTCAAGAGTGGGGCAAAACATAAATTCTAGGACATCTTCAAAGTTCAAGTGGATGATTAGAACAAATAATTTGAGAGAAAGTAATAACACATCATGAATCAATCAATAATAATCTTTGGGACTGATGCACATTAAACTCAGAATGTCAACTACACTCTCTTACTTGTGCATAAAGTTAGAAGATGGATACTCAACATAAAAGTAAAAGAAACACCCTTCGTAGAGGGAAGCAGGGAATAACTCATGTGCTAGAGCTTTTTATTTTATAAACTTAGGTATTGAAAACATTTTTCAGAGAGGTGTATGCTTATGTCAACGAATGGTAAACAAAAAATACCGTACTTCACAAGACAACTAGACTTCACAAGAGTGGCTCCCATTTAAGGACGCAACTGGGGTCATAAGGTCATCCCTCTTCTCTTTTGTTTACCAATTAGGCTTTGACTGATAAATCAGGGGAAAAAATAGTGAAGATAATTTATAATAACCAATTTTGGGGCTGGGCACCCCACTGCGATATCTTCGAGCAATTTGGATAAGCGTATGTGCCTCTAGTCTAGGTGTGTAAAGTACAATCAACAAGTGAGATAAAGATTCTCTATTTACGTCCTCATAAGCTAATACAAGGGCACAAAACAGGAGTAATTTTGAAAGTTTTAAAGGTAGTACATGAGAAATTTATTTGGAGTGGCATTTAAATACCACATGTAGGTAGGTATGGTGGACACATTTGGCAAAATTTGGGTTTTGGGAGTTGGATGCACGAGTATAGCTCATACTCAGTCTAGGTGGAGGCTAGCAAAAGACTGTGAGCGACAAATTAAGAGAGCAATAATGGCCATAATCATGCATAGCGACAAAAACATTATTAATCAAAGCATAAATGGTATTACAAGTCAAAAACTAAATGATCATAGAGGCTATAAGTGACTGGTTTGTAGTCATAAACATGGTGTAAGCATGCGCCAAGTCAACCAAATAAAGCATTTGCAGGAGAATACCACAAATTTATGCTGCAATGTGATAAAAACAACTCATGATTCTTTCAATGGCACATTAAGGACTCTCAGCTATTTGAGACAAGTCATGCTACAATAATAACCACTAACATAGAATTAAAATAACATCCAGCATGACATGAAAAAGTCTAGCCACAGTCTACACGAGCTTCTTTTTGCACCGTTATAAGCACGAAAAATGTACTACTGCTTTCCAACACCAATCATTTTATACTAAACAAAAACTCTCCAAAAGATAGCAATGAAACAAGAGATTACTACTACTACTCTACTAGAACTAACACCTCTAAATAAGAGATTCAAGGAAAACAAGAGCTAAAAGGATTTGCATTAGCTAGAAGAAAAACTAAGAAGACGAGCATTCATATGAAAAAGCGGAGCATGTCTCTATCTCACACATGAATGCTGGGTTCCAACTATGTTTATTGCAGCAAGGAAAAAAAAGAAAATAAAACAAAAACAAACAGACGCTCCAAGTAAAGTGCATATGATGTGTCCAAATAAAATATAGTTTCACTAGAAGTGACCTAATAAGTTGCTGATGAAGAAGGGGATGCCTTGGGCATCCCCAAGCTTAGACGCTTTAATCTTCTTGGAATTTTTTGGGATGAACCACGAGGGCATCCACAAGCTTTTCCTTTTCACTCTTCTTGATCACATTATATCACCCTCTTCTCTTGACCCTTGAAAAATTCCTTCACACCAAACTCAAAGTAATTCTAATTAGAGGGTTAGTGTACAATCAAAAAGCCACATGTTCTCCTTGGACACAAGCATTATTAATACTTTTTAAACATTAGATACAACCACTGATGTTTTGTGGAGCAAAGATATCCACTTAACATAGTAAAATACAGAATGCAAGTAAAAAGGCAGAATCTGTCAAAACCAGAACAGTCTGTAAAGATGGATTTTTTGGGACACTTACGTTGCTCGAATCGAAAAACACAAAGCTAGAAAAAGTTTTGGAATTAGCTGAGGATTAATCAAAAAAAACAATTCAGGTCATTTTGATCTTTCTGTGATTTTATACGAATTTAACAGTGGACATCAAAAATCTGTCTCCTGCACAGAAATCCAAATCGAACTTCAACTTTCAATATAGACTTTACTTGGCACAACAAATGCGAGAAAATAAAGATACAAATAAGTTGATACAGAAGTAAATAACACCTTGACTCAAAGAAAACATAAGAAAACATTGCAAAAATAAAAACATGGGTTATCTCCCAAGAATTGCTTTTCTTTAATGCCTTTTAGCTAGGCCTAGAAAAATAGAATCTAGTATTTTCAAGTGAAGAAGCTTCCAAATTGTAACTTGTTCTAATAACAGAATCAAAAGGCAACTTAATTCTCTTTCTAGGAAAGTGTTCCATACCTTTTTTGAGTGGGGATTGATATTTAATATTCCCCTCTTTCATATGAATAGCAACACCAACAGTTCTAAGAAAAGGTCTTCCCAAAACAATAGGTCAAGAAGCATTACATTCAATATTCATAACAATGAAATCAACGAGAACAAGGTTATTGTTAACCATAATTAGAACATCATCAAATCTCCCCAAAGGTTTCTTTCTAGCATTATCAGCAAGACGAACATCCAAATAACGGTGTTCCAAAGGTGGTAAATCAAGCATATCATAGAGTTTCTTAGGCATAACTGAGATACGAGCGCCAAGATCACATAAGGCATTACAATCAAAATCATTCATATTCATTTTAATGATGGGTTCCCAACCATCATCTAACTTCCTAGGGATAGAGGCTTCACGTTTTAATTCTTCCTCTCTAATTTGCATGAGAGCATTTGTAATATGTTTTGTGAAAGACATATTCATAACACTAGCATTAGGACAACTAGCAATATTTTGTAGCAAAACAATTACTTCAGATATATTGCAATCATCAGAACCAAGATCATTTTTATCAAAGGTAATGGGACCATTGTCTCCCATATTTCAAAAAAAATCAGCACTTTTATCATGAACAGTTTGAGCGGTTTCAGGAAATTTTAAACATTTAACAGAAGAAGTGGAGGTATTGCCAACACAAATTACTTTAGCATTAATAGTAGAAGGTTTACTAGCATGAGAAGTTTTAGTTTTACTAGTGGTGCTAATAGTGCAAATTTTAGCTATATTATCCTTTCGAGCTATTTCATCTTCCTTTTCCCATCTAGCATGTAATTCAGCTAACATCCTAACATTTTCATCAATTCTAACTTGAATGGCATTCAAACTTTTGCTTTCTTTAACATCATGAGGCATGACCTTTATTTTAATAAGACAAACATCAAGAGCAAGGCAATCAAATTTAGAAGCAAGAACATCTATTTTGCCAATTTTTTCCTCAACAGATTTATTAAAAGCAGTTTGTGTACTAATAAAATTCTTAAACATGTTTTCAAGATCAGAGGGTACAATTCTATTGTTGTTGTAGCAATTACTATAAGAGTTGGCATAACGATTACCATTATTAGAAGGATATGGCCTATAATTGTTGCTACCAAAATTATTCCTATAAGCATTGTTGTTGAAATTATTATTTTTTTAGTGAAGTTCACATCAACATGCTCTTATTGAGCAACCAAAGAAGCTAAAGGAACATTGTTTGGATCAACATAAATTTTACCATTAACAAGCATAGACATGATGGCATCAAGCCTATCACTCAAGGAAGAGGTTTCTTCAACAAAATTTACCTTCTTACCTGGTGGAGCTCTCTTAGTGTGCCATTCAGAATAATTTATCATCATATCATCAAGAAGATTTGTTGGAGAGCACAAAGTGATGGACATAGAGGTTCCTCCAGCAGCTGAATCCAGAAGGTTTCTTGAAGAAAAATTCAGACCTGCATAAAAGGTTGGGATGATCATCCAAGTAGTCAGTACATGAGTGGGACAATTCTCTACCAAAGATTTCATTCTTTCCCAAGCTTTAGCAACATGCTCACTATCAAGCTGCTTAAAATTCATAATACTACTTCTTAAGGATATAATCTTAGGAGGATAATATTTTCCAATGAAAGCATCTTTACATTTAGTCCATGAATCAATACTATTTCTAGGCAAAGATAGCAACCATTCTTTAGCTCTTCCTCTCAAAGAGAGAGGAACCAATTTCAGTTTAATAATATCTCCATCTACATCCTTATATTTTTGCATCTCACAGAGTTCAAAATTTTTATTAAGATGGGCAGTAGCATCATCAGTACTAACACCAGAAAATTCAAAAAAAAAACACCAGAAAATTGCTCTCTCATAACAAGATTTAATAGGGCAGGCTTAATCTCATAAAGATCAGCAGTAGGAGCAGGTGGAGCAATAGGTGTGATAATAAAATCATTGTTGTTTGTGCTAGTGAAGTCACACAACTTAGTGTTCTCAGGAGTACTCATTTTAGCAAGATTAAAAACAGGATAAAAATAACAACTAGAATAAGAACTAATTTTTGTGTGTTTTTGATATAGAGAAGCAAACAAGACAAAATATAATAAACTAAGCAAAACAAAAACAAAGTAACGAGATTGGAGGTGAGAGACTCCCCTTGCAGAAAGCCTCTTCCTCCCCGGCAACGATGCCAGAAAAGTTGCTTGATGGTGCAGGAGTTGCACTCGTAGGGAAACCCCAAGAGGAAGGTATGAAGAGCACAACAACAAGTTTTCCCTCAGAAAGAAACCAAGGTTGAATCGACCAGTAGGAGAAATAAATCACTTATGAAGGTTGTTGGCAGGGCGCACTACCGGTTCAGCAACAACGTGGAATCTACACAACATAATCAAAGTACTTTGCCCCGACGAAACTATGAGGTTGTCAATCTCACCAGTTTTGCTAACACAAAGGATTAGATGTATACTGTGAAAATGATACTTGTTTACAGTAAATGAAAGAGAATAGTGATGGCAGTGAATGAGAGGCAAACAATAATTGCAGTAGTAAAATAGTGGTTGAAGTGGTTGCATTATTAGTGTAAAGAAATGGACCGGGTCCACATTTGACTAGTGGTGTTTCTCCAAAACAGATAGATAACATGCTGGGTAAACAAATTACAGCTGGGCAATTAACAGATATAAAGGCTGCACCGTAGTGCATATGCATGACATGATGATTACTATGTGATTCATGCGGGCATGACAACATAATTCATAGACCGTTATCCAACTACATCTATGACTAATAATCCACCCTCGGAGCGTCATCCAATCAAACCTCGGGTACAAGTTGCAACAACATATTATTGCCTTAACCAAAGTGTGTAATGTAAACATCGTTGTTTTATCCCTAATGGCGACATCACATCTCCCACTCGTTACGTTTCTGTCACTCGAGCGTGAGTGAAAGGGAGGCATGAACCCACTATCGAGCATAAATAGTCCCTCTTGGAGTTACAAGCATCAACTTGGCCAGAGCATCTACTAGTAATGGATATCATGCAAGATCATAAATAACATAAACATTAAAGAACATGATAGACTGATAATCATTGGACATAGCATTCAATATTCATCGGATCCCAGCAAACACAACATGTAGCATTACAATAAGATGATATTGACCATGTTAGGCGGCTCAAAGATCTAAACATGAGGCATAAATAGGAGAAGACAACCATCTAGCTACTGCTATGGACCCGTAGTCCAAGCATGAACTACTCACGCACCACTCCGGAGACAGGCATGGTGATGAAGAGCCCTCCGATGACGATTCCCCCTCCCGGCAGGGTGCCGGGGATAGCTTTAGAAATCTCCCGAACTAGGGTTGACGATGATGGCGGCTACATAACTTTTGGTGGAAAAAGGCTCTGGTCTTTAGGGTTAACCGGTGGAGGAGCTTAAATAGGCGAGAGGGCAACATCGGTGGGTGGCCAGGGGCCACACCACCTAGTAGCGCGGCCAAGGGGGAGGAGGGAGGGGCCGCACCACCCTATGGTGTGGGCCCTCCAGGGCCCCCCTCCGGGACCCAGATGCGTGTGAACACACGTTCGTTGGGAAACCCCAAGAGGAAGGTATGAAGAGTACAGCAGCAAGTTTTCCCTCAGAAAGAAGCCAAGGTTGAATCGACCAGTAGAAGGAAAAAGTAACTTCAGAAGGTGAACCAGCTGAGATGGCAGGGTGCACTACCGGTTCACAAGCAACGTGGAACCTGCACAACACAATCAAATCACTTTGCCCCAACGAAGCAGTGAGGTTGTCAATCTCACCGGTTTTGCTGAACACAAAGAGGTTAAATGTATGATGTGGAAAACAGTAGGAGAACAATAGGAATAGTATGAGAGCATTATGAAAGAAGTAGGTGTTTATCAGTATGAGGAAAAAGGACCGGAGTCCATAGTTCATTAGTGGTGTCTCTCCATGAAAGATAAATAACATGTCTGGTGAAGAAATTACAGCTGTGCAATTGATAGAAATGAAGGCTGCACCGTAGTGCATATACAAGACATAAAAATTACTATGTGATTCATGCGGGCACTACAGCAAGATACATAGACCGTTATCCAACTGCATCTATGACTAATAATCCACCCTCCGAATATCATCTGAACAAACATTGGGTATTAAGTTGCAAGCAACAAATAATCACAGTAAGCAAAATGTGTAATGTAAACAATAACATCATCCTTAGACAAAGCATTGTTGTTTTCTCCCTAATGGCAACAACACATCCTCCATCTGTCACGTTTTTGTCACTCGAGCACATATGCGAAGGAGGCATGAACCCACTATCGAGCATAAATACTCCCTCTTGGAGTTACTAGCATCTACTTGGCCAGAGCATCTACTAATAACGGAGAGCATGCAAGATCACAAATAACATAAGCATGGAGATAACATGATAGATTGATAATCAAAAGACATAGCATTCAACATTCATCATATCCCAGCAAACACAACATGTAGCATTACATAAAGATGATCTTGATCATGATGTAGCATTACATAAAGATGATCTTCAACATTCATGCTTATTTTATTTATGATCTTGCATGCTCTCCGTTATTAGTAGATGCTCTGCCAAGTAGATGCTAGTAAATCCAAGAGGGAGTATTTATGCTCGATAGTGGGTTCATGCCTCCTTTGCATCTGTTCTCGAGTGACAGAAATGTGACGGATGGAGGATGTGATGTTTCCATTA